>PVLD010013928.1:0-54145 GCA_004027595.1 Dinomys branickii | reverse complement strand
AGATGAAGGTAACATTATGTAGGACAGCATCCAGAGCTAATTCCCTTCTATGTTCTCTATAATTCTGTATTTCCTCAGTCGTTTTTGTATTAGCAGAAATGAAGATAACTTTATATTATACAGCATCCAGTGCAAATTCCCTACTATCTTACCTATAATTTGGTATTTCCTTTAATGTTTTTGTGTTAACTAATGTGAAGATAACTATGTAATACAACATCCAGTTCTAATTCCCTACTATATTCTGTATAACTTTGTATTTTCTGTATTGTTTATGGCTTTTCTGGTTCATATGTCTCCATTCTTTTGTCTTTAAAAAAAAAAAAAAAAAGTTGCCGTATGATTCAGCAATTGTACTTTTAAGTATATGCCCAAGAGAATTGAAACTGTAAGTATACCTACAAAAACTCATACAAGAATATTCAGAGCACATTAGTTACACAGTTCAGATGTTCATCAGCTGATAAATACCTACACAAAATATCATGTAGTATGGGACGGAGTATTAGTCATGCGAAAGTGTGAAGTATTAGCGGCTGCTACGTTATAAATGAACACTGAAGACATGCTAAGTGAGAGGCACTTCACACAAACCCATATAGGACAGGATTTAATATACATGAAATGTCCAGGTTTGCCTGGTGTGTTAGTGCACACCTGTAATCCAGCAGTCTGAAAGTCAGGAGGATTGAAAATTTGAGCCAAGCTGGAGAAAGTAGCAGCCTAGTAAGACCTGGTTTTAAAAACAACTGGACTGACAATCTGAGGAAATAACGCAGTGCACAGCCCCTGGGCATTCCCAGTAGCACACATGCGCACACACAAAGCCAGTCTATAGAGACAGAAGCAAATTACTAGTTTGGTAATAGGCTAATTGGTAGAGTTTTTTTTTTTTTTGGTGAAAATGTTCTGGAATTAAATAATTATAGTGTACAACTCCATATAACTCTACTGAGAAAAATCACTGACTTGTACAGTTTAAAAGGTGAATCCCTTTGTTTTTTTCCTCCATCTCTGTCCCTTCCCTCACTTTTTGAGGAGCTGGTACAGGGACCAGAAACAAAACTTTGGGCTCCATGAAAGTAGATGAGCCAAGTGATGGATTGATTGTGTTTTTGAGACTGGGTCTTGTTGTGTAGTTCAGGCTGGCCTTGAGCTCACTTTGTAGCCCAGGCTGGTCTCAAACTCTCAATGATCCTCCTGCCTCAGCCTCCCAAGTGCTGGGATTACAGGCATGCGCCACCAAGCCCAGCTTGTTAGGAAATTCTTGATTCCTTGATTTTGGTTTAGATTTTATGACTGAGTTGCTTTTGTTTGTCTAAAAAAAATGTACAGAAATAAGTACTTACCAAAATGGCTACACAAAATCGCCTAAAGAAGCAGACGGTTACTGGGTGACAAAGACATGGTGTTTTTGAGTCTCACGTTTTGCGTCCCATCTTTCTTTATAGCCTGGTAACAGGTATAGTTTTCTAACTTCACTTTCGATTTTTAATTTGTGCTGTGATTTTTTTTTCCTCCAGGGGTCTTGGCCAAGTTGTTACTGACTATGTTCATGGAGACGCATCTCAGAAAGCTGCCAAGGCAGGCCTTTTGGTGCTCTCGGCTGTAACCTTTGCTGGCCTTTGTTATTTCAACTATCACGACGTGGGCATATGTAAAGCTGTGGCCATGCTGTGGAAGCTCTGATCCTTGGACCCAATACCTTAAGAATTGATTGTGCGCCTCTTTGCCTCTGCTCCCTCATGCTGTTCAGCTCACAGTAAGCAAAAAACATTGGAGGAGTCTGTCAGTCCTTATCAGATGGTCATTTTTAGACTTTAACTTTGAGGAAAAGGTTTGACAGGAATCATGCCTAAGAAATACTGAGATTGAGTTCTGTATTTTGGTGAGTTGATGGGATTGTCTCCCAGCTCACAAGATTCAGAGTATAACTGAACATTACATATGAGCTTTTGCCTTTTAATTTATCAGTCTTTTAAAGAGAATTCAGCTTTATTACTATCAATACATAGTCATACTTTTGTATTTTTCCTGGGAATAATAGACAAAGGGAAAGATTTAATTCATGAGTAAACACTTTGCACAAAATCAGACTGTTTAATTTTTGGAAATGTCTCTTGAGTGTTCAGTTGGTCCTAGATGATGATTCTTTTGGGTCCTAGAGGAACTCTGAAATTAGAAATGTGCTATTCCATAGTATGGATTTCTGAATCCTAGGAAGGAAAGCTTGGAGAGTTTCTGAGTTTAGAGACCCATCTAGGGAAGAGATCTTGCAGATGAAGCAGAATAGTACCCATTCTGAACAGAATTCTCAAATGTGTTTTACTTGTCCTAAAATAATCTGTCCACAAATATAAAACTGTAAGTAATAAATTACCTTCCTGTTGTGGGAATTGCTAATGAGAAAATGTATTCTGTGAAAGAAACATTTTTTTAAAATAAAAGGTTGTATAATAAAAATGTATTCTACCCTTTTATGCTTCGGCTTCCCTAGTTTTAGCTGTTTTGGTTTGGGGTTTTAGGTTTTTTTTGTTGTTGTTGAGACAAGGTCTCCCTGTATAATTCAGGCTGGCCTTGAACTTATAACAATCCTCCTGCCTCAGCCTCCCTTGGTATTACAGGCTTGCATCACCTCACCCAACCTGTTTTTTGGTTTTTTTGAGATAGGATCTTACTGTGTTGCCCAGGGCTTTCATGAACTAGGCTCAAGCATTTCTGCTTCATCCTCACAAATAGCTGGGACTACAGGTGAGAGACGGCAGGATTACTAAGGCACGGGCCTAGTTTTGTTCATTAGAAGTGTTAACATTCACATTTCTAAAACAGAACTGAGCCATTTAAATTTTCTTCAGAGACTTTACATGTAAATAGATCAGATACAAGGTATTGCAATATAAAATAGAATTATGTGTGATGGAAATAGTAGGTATGTTTCAGGAAAGTGAGTACTGTGTGAAGATTCCATAGTAAGATGAAAGAATTGTGTCTAGGTCACAGTGTTCTATGAATGCCAGCCGTTGAAACTTATTTAGTATGGGCTAAGAATTGAATGTGAGGCTTGAATGTCGTAGGAACATAGAATATTGAGACTTAGCATGTCTCACTCACTGAGGACCTTACTGGACAGCCAAGGCAGCCAAAGGTAGCCAGGTAGAGAGGTAAGGCTGTTCACGAGTGTCTGCACTTGGGGCAGGAGGGGTGCTTTCCTTACCATGCCTGTGGCCTCGGAGGAGATTCAGAGCTTGGGAAGAAATAACTAATTCTGTTCGTAGATGGACAACAGGTTTTTTTCTTTTGTACCGGGAATCATACTCAGGACTTTGTGCTTGCCAGGCGGGTGCTGTGCTGCTGAGCTCTGTCCTGGGCCCTGGATAATAGGGTCTAAGAGGAAGTGATGCCTGAGCAGGCACCATGGTGGTAGCGGGGAGCATTGTTCCTGGCATTGTTTAGAGTTGTCCCTTGATAGTGGTAAGAAAGCAGGTTGCCGTGTAGTCAGTTTGCTTGCCATTTTATAATCCTCTGGATTTTTCTTGACCAGTTTTGAATGCTTATATGTAGTTCTCTGAACAACTAATTTGAAGACAACAGTATGCAGTATAAGAACCATTGGTGAATTCCTGCTGTCCTGTTTAGTGAAGCTCTATATCGTTTCTAATTTTTTTAATTCTCTTTAATTGCTTGATCAATCTTGTATTATATCTGGCAATCTGAGCAACTTCGTTGAAGGTAACTATATAACAACCACTGTTAATTCCTATCATCTTCGTTTGGAAATTCTGTATCATTTTAATTGTTTTTGTGTTGTTTTTGTCTTTGTTGTTACTTTTTTTCTCTTTAAAATTAAAAATCCTCTGTAGGCAGTTGTGAACACCCCTTCAGAGCCCTCCCGGTTCATTCGTGTCACCCTTATCCTCAGCCCGCAGCATACCGCTGCTGTGTGATGTCGTGTGAAACTGTAAAATCAGAATGGGAGGGCAGCGATGAGGTAATGTGGGAGTCCTGCAGCCCTGAGCAACGTCATATCGGTTCTGGAAGGTTATCTGGAGCTAATAAACATCAGATGTGAGGGAGGAGTTTGAACAGAGGCTCCCTGTGCACTGCCCACTCCAGGTCCCCAGTTGGCTGGGATCAGGATGGAGCTGAGCTGTCTTGGAAATCAGTTGGTTGCTGTGAGCCGCTGGAACAGCAGGGAAAAGGAGGCCAGGGCCAGTGGCAGGAAGAGTTTTCTGAGGATAAGCACAGCATGGTCAAAATTGTGCTTTAAAATTTATGTCCTTTAAAAAGGACATTTACAAAGGTTGATAAGCTGGAGGCAGAAAGACAAGAGTAGAAAAAGGGCCTGAACTTTGGCAGTGGAAATGAGGAGTCAGTTTCTAAAGTTACTATAGAAATCAAGCATTCATTTATTCATTTCATAGATGCACAGTACCTCATGTAATTGGCAGTGGTGGGTATATAAAGGGAATTTCTCTGCCCTTTAGAGAAATTCATAGTCCACTTGAGATGACAGATGATTGAAATACAGTATGATAAATGAAACAATAGGATTGTTTTGTTTTTTGGAGACAGTCTTGCTATGTTGTTTAGACTGGCTTTGAACTAACAGTTAAGCACATAGTGCAATAATAAAACAAAGGGTATAGTAAGAATTTGTTCTGCTTCCTGGAAGAAAAGATTTTTGACCTGGGTTCTGAAAAAAGGAGCTGACAGTGGCCAGGCATGGGGTGGGAGGTGTGAAGATGACTGAGAGGTAGATGATGAAGCAGAAGCCTGCACACAATTTATATGTCTGCAGCTAGCACGGGGTTGGCTGTGGAGGACCATGTATGCCAGGGCAGACAATTGAGACTATGTTGATACCGGAGAAGGAGTTCCTTAAGACTTAATTGTGCAAATAACATGGCTAGAGTTGTCCTCTAAATAGGGTATGGTGGCAGCTGTGTGGATTTGAGAACAGTAAGAATGAAAATGGAGATTATTTCAGTAGTTCCTGAAATAAATGATAAATTCAGAAAGCTGTAATAGCTAGAAAGAGCAAATTCAAGAGATATTTAGAATTCATAAGGTATACTGGAACGTGAGCATTGAGCAAGGAAGGAATCTGTGTTCACCTTTTGGTTTTATAAAATAGGTAGATGGGGGAGGTAGAAAATTTTAGATGCTAGCTGGGTGGCATGAAGGTAACAAGTCCTGGATTTGTAAGATGTTCAGAAACAGTTTTTAGATTTTCTTTCTGCCAGTAGGACAGACTGAATTTCAGAAAACACACTGACATGGAGCTTCTAGGAAGAACAGCTTTAAGAATATTTCTCAACTTGCAGAATGAAATCCTCTGCCCTCTTTTTTTTATTTTTTGGGCTTTTTGAGACAGGGCCCAGCGGCTGGCCTTCAGCTCACTTTGTAGCCCAGGCTGGTGTCGCACTTGAAATGATCCTCCTGCCTCACCCTCCAAGTGCTAGGATTACAGGGGTGTGCCACCACGCCTGGCCAAGAATGAAATCCTCTGAAGCCAGAACAAACTAAACATGCAAGGGAGGGGAGTGGTAAGCAAATGCTGAAGGCATTAGTTACGGAGGGAGCATGGACTAATCCCAGGTGGCCTAGAATGGGGATCTGGAGGTGACACGAGCCAGAAGCAAAACTGCAGACTTCTCTAAGTCAGAGGTGAGATTCCCTAGAGCCAAGGACTTTGAAGAATCTCACCCACAGAGCAGGGTGAATTAGGAAAAGTAATTTTAACTGAAAAAGCAGAGACTTTGAAGCAGAAATCCTAACCTAACTTTAGCCATTTTGTTCAGTAAAGTTGTGGGCATTTTGTTCTCTGCCACTGAGCTGAGCTAAATCAACTGATTTGTCATCAAATTGAAACTTCTGTGAATGTGCTAAAAACAACTTCACTGTGTACAGCTCTGCTCGCCACAGGATACCCATCGTCCCAGAGCCTTCAGCAAAGCTTCCCTTGTTCTCATACCTTCTGTTTGCCACCTTATAAATAAGACATGCTCTCTGTACACAGCCTCAGACTTGGGAGCTGACTCCTTGGGGGTCTGCTAGCATCAATAAAATTGTCTCCTCCTGAGCTCCTGGCTGTTGCTGATTTAATTTTTCCCACAACAGCATAAGCATCTCACCTTGGTTTGGGCTGGAGGAAAGAATGTTTTCTCCAAGAATGTTTGGGTAAGTGCCCTGGCAAGTGTAAGGTCCTGAGTTTGTTTCCTGGTACCAAAAAAAAAAAAAAAAAAATTTATAGTATCATTAGTTATAGGCATAAAATTTAGAATTAAGGCAGAACTTTAGTGTACAACAGAAGTTACAATCTTATTTTTGCTGCTTGTTTGGTGCTGGGGATCAAAGTTGGGACTTTGCACATGCTACGCCACTGCCCTAAACTGACCTGCATCCCCAGCTCCAGACTTGCAAGCATTGATAAGGTTATGATTTTGATTGAATTGAATCCATTTGTAAGTGTTCAGATGATCCTTAGTGTTCAAATGGTAGTGTTTTTTCACATATATTTTTCTAGATTATGATAATTAAAGAAGGAGTAACATTTTGCTCTCTTTGTAGTTTGAGCCAATTTGTCCCTATAGTTTGGGTTATTATTATTAACAGTCGGTGGGCAGTTTGCATCAAGCAGTGTGAAACAGCCTTGACAAAGCTAGTATATTTCCTCTTACCTGCCCCCAGTGAGGGCAGGGTTAACTGTTAGTAATCCTTATGCAGATATCAGAGTCAACAACTGTCTTTACCATACTGTTATGGTTGATACATTGTGTCAACTTGGGGAGTCTGGAGGTTTAGCTGACTCAGCAGTTGTAGATCTTGGGGTGAAAAGGACATGCCCTTACCCTTCTGGGATGTTGTTCATTGTGTTAATTTGGAAAGTTTAAAAGGTTAACTATGTGATTCAGCAGGAAGCCAGGGTGCTTACTTTGTATACATCCTGAGCCTGTGGAAGAGGAGAGTATGGAGACTGTGTGAGAGCTACACACCCCCTGGGTGAGAGTAGGCTGTTTACAGTGTAAGGGGAGAAGAGGAGGCTGCTTGCAGCCATTCCTCCCTTTTGCTCGTGTGGTTTTAGCTGTGCTCTGCTGCCGTGAAGTTTACCCTCTGCCATGTGCCACTCTGCCTCTAAGCAGCCAAATATGGACTGAAACCTCCACAAACTGTAAGCTAAATAAACCTTTCCTCCCTTCATTTTGGGTGTTGGGTATTTTATCTCCGCAACGAGAAAAAAATAACCAAGACAGATACCAATGCTGACAAAACTGGAGTGGGTTCTTTGTATGTGGTGGTAGGTTTTAAAGTATTGTCAGTAGTATGGACTTTATTTTTAATAACAGATTTTCTTTGGGTATTGGATTTTTAATAAGATAATTTCGATTTCCTGTAATTTTTCCAGCGCTGGGGTCATGTGCCTCCTGGGCAAGCACTCTACCGCTGAGCTATGCCCCCCTTCTTTTTAAATTTACTCAGCCTGAGGAAGTTAGAAAATCCCTGTCCACAATACTGTGGTAAAAGTCACAAGCAATCCTGGAAGCTCATCCATAGACGTTATGGTGTCAGTGCTTAATCCATCAGCAAAGAGGGCAGCGTTTGACAATATAGTTGGTGAAGTTACGGTCAAGCTGGCAGGAGACCAGAAGAGATAAGGACACAAACTGGGTTGAGGTCGATCCCGTGAGAAAGAATTTAAATCCAAGCGACATTTTACTTAGTCCCATTCGGCACATATGCTCACGTGCAAGGGTCTCAGAGCCTGCTGGAGGAGACAGGCTGTGAAGGGCAGAGTGGAGGGCGGTGATGCAGACTGCCGAAGGCTCCGATACCAGCATGTTCACAGTGGGCCCAAGGAGGGAGAACAGAGTAGGACTCATACATTTCCGACACAGCATCCTATAGTTCCAGACTAGGAACATACTGGTTAGAAGATGGGCTCCCAGGGCACCCTACTGAGAGAAGCCCTTAATCCCAGCGCTTGGCAGGCTGAGGCAGGAGGGTCTTTGCAAGTTCAAGACCAGCCTGGGCTACAAAGTGAGCTCAAGGCCAGCCCGAACTGCATAGCAAGACCCTGTCCTAAAGAGACCAAAAATAAATAAATAAATATTTTTTTTTTAAAAAGAGAGTAAAGTCAACAACATGAGGATGGGAAGGAAAGGAGAGGCGGGGGAGAAGACACTGCACAGTGACACCGAGCATGAACAGAGTCCGAGAGAGCGGCAGACCCGGATGAGCAGACGGAAGGGGACTGCCACTTCAGGTAGTGGGAAAGGCTTCACCTCCGCACCCTATCTTCACACCTGTGACAAGCACGTGGTTTTCCTCTTACATAGCATTTTAACTTCAGATTATTAGAGCAAACATTTTATGGCAAAATAGCAGAAGCCCCTCCTCACTTACAGAATTATTTGGACTTCTTTCTTTTTTTTGTTTTTGTCTTTTTTGAGACAGGTTCTCACTATGCAATTGAGGCTGTGCTTGAGCTCACTTTGTAGCCCAGGCTGGTCTCAAACTTGCAGCACTCCTCCTGCCTCAGCCTTCCAAGTTCTGGGAGAGTGCTGGGATCACAGGCATATGCCACCACGCCTGACTACTCATTTTTTCTTATTTAGTTGACTAGAGAATTTTATATTCCATTTTGATTTAATTTTATTCTCAAGTTACCAAGTTTAGACTAAAGTTGTTGCTACATGGATGTCACTTACATGTTTCCTTGACAGGTAAGAGTTTTGTTACTGGCCTGTAATCTGAAACTTTTTTTTTTTTTTGAAACTTTCTTGATAGAAACAACATGTGTGTGTACTTTGTACTCTTCCTTTGGTTTTTCAGCCACGCTTCTCCATTTAAAAAGTATAAATATAATAACCAAAAAGCTCAACCTTAAGTTAGCGGCTACGGGAAACCACGGCAGCAGCATAATTTCCCTTCGACAGTAACAAGTGTTTCTCTAAGCCTTGAAACTTGACTCTGAATTTTATATAATTTTATTTGCTCTCAGAAAGTGCATATAAACATTTTGTTAGGGTTCTTTTATTTTTTTCTGCTCCTGGAAAACAAAATAAACTCTTACAGATTGGTAGTTGACTATCAACATTATGGTTCTGAAACAGCACTCAGATTATTTAAAAATGTACAACAAGGCAAGAAGACCATCTCTGAGTCAAACTCCTGTCTCATATTTTTTTTTTCGACAGGGTCTCACTATGCAGGTTGGCCTTGAGCTCACTTTGTAGCCCAGGCTGATCTTAAAACAGTCCTCCTGCCTGCCTCCCTAGTGCTGGGATTACAGGCATGCGCCATCATGCCAGGCATATTTTCTAAAGTTATTCCGAATACATTCCTTTTCTTATCAAAAGGGTTATTAAAATTACATTTTTAAATTAGCATCACTCATATTAGAGTAAAATTATTCATTGGTTACACGTACTATCTTTGCAGAATTGATTTGCTATTAGATCATTAGCCTTTTTTAAAAAAAAATTTCAGGGTCAGGGATATAGTTCAGTGGCACAACTGCTGCTGGGCAAGCACGAGGTCCTGAGTTCAATTCCTGGCACCAAAAAATATTTTTAAAATATAAAAATGGCCAATAAACACGTGAAAAGATGATAAAAATCACTAATCACTAGGGAAATGTGGATCAAAACTACAATGAGACACCACCTTATACCCACTAGGACAGCTATTACAAAAGCATACAGACAGAGCCCCAAACAGGAAAAAGTGAGTGTTGGGGAGGCGGTGGAGAAGTGGCTCACGGGCCACCATTGGTGGGAGTGCAAAACCGCAGGACCGCTGCGGAGAGTAGAGTGTACCGTTCCCCAGAAGTTAAAGTACGACTTGCACGGGCCCGGCAGCTCCACATCTGAGTGTGCACCGCAGATACTGGAGACAGGGCCTTCCTTTTGCCTCCCTTCCCTTCTGTGCTCCCCACCCCTCCGTCTCCTTCATCCTTCCCTTTCCCTCTCTTTTCTTCCTGACATGGTCTCTGTCGCCCAGGCCGGCCTAGGTCTTGTGCTCCTCCGGCCTCAGTCTCTGGAATAATGCAGTTACAGGCGGGCACCACCGCATGCACATGGTTTTTTTTTTGTTTTGTTTTTTTTTTTTGTCATTTTGAGACGGGCTCACTATGCAGTTCCTGCTGGCCTTCAGCTCACTTTGTAGCCCAGGCTAGTCTTGAACTCGCAAAGATGCTCCTGCCTCACCTTCCCAAGTGCCGGGATTACAGGTATGCGCCCCATGCCAGCCTCAGGGGATCTAAAGGACATCAGGGTGCGCCACTCCCCGCCCTCCGGCTTCGCTTAGTGCGCTAGTGCGCCGCCCCCTCACTCCTACTGCTCGGGCTTCTATTAGTCTCAGCTCATGCAGTCCCTGAGGAATTGTTTTAAAAAGTTCGGCTATGGTGAGGTTTCTCCTGTTATGTCTCCAGCTCTGAATCATACAGTAAGGCCTGTGATACTTAAACCCTTTGTGCCCGATTTCCTTTTGTTTTTGGCGTGAGGAATCAAACTCAGGACTGTGCCCTTGCCAGGCAGGCGCGAGCACCGCTGAGCTGCATGCCCGGCCCGTCCGGTTTTTTTTTGAGATTTGTGTGACTGGGAAGGTACTCTGTGATTCTCCCCCTCTTCTGTCCTTCGTTTTTGGTTAAGAGAAGCACTTGCAATCTCCAAGGCAAGGAGTAACCGTGGATAAAAGGAAAACTGCTCCTCCTAGTGGAAAGAAAGGGAACTTCAGAACTCGGGTACCCAACTCTTTCCTGGCTGTTTTAATGCGGGCGCTCTGTCTGTCTGTCTGTCTGTCTGTCTGGTCTGTCTGTCTGTCTTGTCTGTCTGTCTGTCTGTCTGTCTCTCTCATGTAGTTCAGGCTGTCACCACGCCTGGCTCATCGCATTTACCAATACTACACACTTCAAAGGAAATTAGAGCCACAGTTTCTATGAATAAAGAAGGAAATGGCACTTTCTCTTGTTTACTGATTCTACTCTTTGAGTATTTTTCCCCTCACAAGACTGCTGTGCCTGATGGCTGACACATTAATGCTGCCTCCCAGTCCCTGACTGCACTCTGTGGGTGACCCTGCCCTGCCCCTCAACTCTGGCTCTCCCTGGTTCCTGTTTTTTCAGGTTGTTACAGCACAACTAGGGGCTTACTAATGACTGCTTTATCTCTTACGGTGACTTAAAAGCTTAGGTAGGTAATTCAACAATTTTTAAAATTTATCTCCTTTGTTTTATATAACAGGTTTAGGAAATAACAATATTTTCCTGGACAGACCAGGATGTAACACTACAGGCTATCTCAGATGCAGTGTTTTTTTCTTTTTTTTTTTGAGACAGGGTCTCCCTATATGCAGTTCAGGCTGGCCTTGAGCTCACTTTGTAGCCCAGGCTGGTCTTGAACTCGCAATGATCCTCCTGCCTCAGCCTCCTGAGTTCTGGGATTACAGGTGTGCATCACCTTCCCCGTCAAGGGGACTTCTCTCTTTTTCCAAGGTATGATAATCCTGACACTGTTCTCTGGAAAATTTCCACTCATATTTTTGTTTTATCTCATTCCCACTCAAAAGAAATGCAAACCAAAAATGTTTAAAGTCTTTCATAGAGAATTCCCTGGTTTTTTAATTTACAGAGCCCAGTTTTCTGAGTTGATCAGTCCATGGTGGCAGATGTATAAAGTTTTTGTTTTGGGGTTTCTTTTTCTTCACCTCAATCATAGCCATTCATTTTATGCTTTGGCCATCTAAAGTTTATTAATGTATTTATTGCCTTTTTGAGACAGGGTCTTGCTATGCATTTCAGGATGGCTCACTTTGTAGCCCAGGCTGGTCTTGAACTTGCAACAGTCCTCCTGCCTCAGCCCCTTGAGTGCTGGGATTTAAAATGCTTTTAAAACCTTATTTTCTCTGACAGTGTTTCTCTAAAACAGCAATTGACGGATAATGTTAAACTGGCTTTTGTACATGTGCTTTTTCACTTGCCTCTTGGGCTGGCTTTTGGGTTTCCATTGCTGCCACTGTGGAGATGGGTACATGCCCCTGTAATAGCTCATTTATGTCCTAATTCTTTGTTTATGTAAAACCTTACAACTTGCAAAGGAATTTCACGCACAGAGCCTGTCAAAAGAAGTGTATACAACTTCAGGAAAATAAAAACTTGTATAAATATTTTAATGCTAAATTTCTGAGCTATCATGAGATTAACACAGTTAACTTTGGCCTCTACAATTGCAAGAGGTGCCCACAGTGGCGGCTTGAGCTCCCAGACATTTCTTAGCGTGGTGAGCTGCTACATGGTGCCCTCAGTCACTGGGATTGCTGCACAGGCATTTTCAGTTTCTTCTCCAAGAACTGGGTGTGTAGTGGGTTTTCTTTGATATAAGACATCTTCTAGGGTCCCCATAGATAAAAGTCTGCAGGTATTAAATTAGGAGAGCATGCACCTTATACAAGTTTTTGTTTTTCTGAAGTATGTATGCATTTTTTAGCAGACTCTGTATATCGTCTGATTATTTACTCATACATAAAAATATTTTAAGTATTTGCTACGTAGCAGGCACTGTGCTGGGCTCTGAAGATACAAGGAAATCACAGGCTTGATGGAAGGTGATATGTCACAAGGCAGCCAGCCCCCCTCGTGGGAAATCTTTCACTCAATATTTCTTTCCTTCCCTTACCTGTTCCATTTCAGTTCCCCTTGGCCACAAAAGCCAACCCTGCACTCGTCCGCTTTGGCAGGACTCTGATGAACTCACCTTGCTCGACCTGTTCTGGCCCACCCTCCACCCCCGCTCATGTTGTTCTGGCCAGCTGACACCCATCTTGGAAAAAAGAGTTTAAAAGCACACACTTTGCTCAGCTCGGGGCTGCCTTGGTCTGCTAGGTAGCCTGCTACTCCCCACCCAATAAAGACTTCTCTTGTGTCAGAAGGTCTGGTCTGGTTCCGTGTGCGTCTCGGTTCTATCAGGAGGCATGTAAGACAGTAGACAGGTACAGTGCTCAAAAGCAAACTTCTGATAATGGATTCATTTCTGAATACATTTTTTTAAGACTGAGAAAGTGCTGGGCATAGTGGCTCATGCTTGTAATCCCAGTACTAGGGAGGCTGAGGCAGGAGGATCATTGTGAGCTTGAGACCAGTCTGGGCTACAAAGTGAGCTCAAAGCCAGCCTGAACTGCATAGCGAGACCCTGTCTCAAAAAGAGAGAGAAAAAAAAAAGACTGAGAAAGTAGTATACTGACTAATGATGTATGCTGGAATTTTTTTTACTTGACACTTTCATATGTGTGTGTGTGTGTGTGTGTGTGTGTGTGTAAAAGTGGATGCACTGACATTTTGGCTTATAAACTATTACTTTGTGAGCATAGCCAGAACTTAATCTCTAATGGCTAAGTGCACACACACAAGGGTGTCACCATTAGACCTGAAGCCCATATTCATGAATCCTAATGACCTCACCAAGGCTCAGAAAAACAAGGGAGCCCAGTCTGGTCAGCCTACTGGCTTCTCTCCTCAATGTGTGGGACATTCCAGGGCTCAGCAGTGCTGTGCAAATGGAGGATTTCTGAAAGAGCACAGGCGTCCCTCTTCTCTGTTCATGTTTATGTTGTAACTGACATGTGAGAGGTGACTTGTATCGCTCAGAGTGGAAAGGGAGTCGGACGTCCTGAACGTTACATCCAATAGAGAAGTGAATCAGTGGGCCCGTGAAACCTGTGAACCAGGATTAGTCATGAGAACTGGAGCCACTGAATATGAACATAACCTTCTCTTCACATCATTTCCCTTGAAATTGGGTGGAAATCCCCACTTATTGCTCAATTTTGCAGCTGCAAAAAGTGAGCAAAAGCATTATTTTGGGCAGTACTTAAAATCTGTAGCTCTTTGGCCTGGGCTGGTGTCTTGGTTACTTTACTCTTCTTATTGCTGAGACAAAATACCCAACACCCAAAATGAAGAAAGGAAAGGTTTGTTTAGCTTACAGTTTGTGGAGGTTTCAGTCCATACTTGGCTGCTTCAGAGGCAGAGTGGCACATGGCAGAGGGCAAACTGTTCAAGACAGCAGAGCACAGCAAAAACAACCAGCAAAAGGGAGGACTGGCTGCAAGCAGCCTCTTCCCTTACATTGTAAACAGCCTACCCCCACCCAGGGGGCATGTACCTCTCACACAGTCTCCATGCCCTCCTCTTGCACAGGCTCAGGATGTTTACAAAGTAAGCACCCCAGCTTCCTGCTGAATCACTCAGCTAAACCTCTAGATTCCCCAAGTTGACACAATGGATCAACCATAACAGGTGGGCTCAAACTTTTAATCCTGCTGGTCAGCCTCCCAAAGTGCTGGGACTACAGGCATGTGCCGCCACACAGGCATGAGTCACTTGAATAAATTGAAGATAGGTCATAGTCTGGGATTTTGCAAGGGGAACAATAAAATACAGGCCATGTATTTTATAAGATTATTTATAATAGTCACCCAAAGAATCATATACTAGAGATGGCAGGAAATCTGTCCACACACTAAAGACCAAAGAATCCAGCTGAGGGCCTGGATCCCATGATGATGTCCTGCGTGAGTCCAGCTGAAGTCCTAGAGCACATAACAGTACTTCCCACTGGAGGCCTGCAGCCTGTGACAATGTCTTATGCAGGCCTGTTTCATGGATCTGCACTGGGAAGTCCCCAAGGTCAGTGGTGCAATCTAGAAAGTTTGTGCCAGGGATGAAGGATCTGTGCTAGCAAGCTGAGGGATCTGCACTGGAGCCAGGAAGCAATGCTCAAAATAAGAACCACAGCTCTCCCGAAAGGTACCACAGCCATCCTCAGCAACAGCTGAGGAGCTCCTCCAATGATCAGGGCAGCCAAGTTCCCATCAGGAGAGCCAACACAACAAGCTTCTCCAGGAGACAGCAGTGCACTATCTTCCTGTCCAGAGCTGGGAAGCAATGCGCAGAGTGAGGAGCAGAGTGTCCCCGAAGTGAACCAAAGCCATTCTCATCCACAACCAGGTCCTGAGCTCCTTGGAGGATGAAAAGAGCCAAGTTCATTAGGAAAGCCAGCATGACAAGGTCCTCCTGGAAAACCAACACCTTCTACCAGCTCACAACAGCCTCCTTCTCCAGTTCCACCTTTTATGTTGCTGGCAAGAATCTCTAGGTGGGCCTCCCACACCCAAAGCTTACTCAGTTCAGTTGGGGGTTACAAGTTGACCACCAGTTGTCAGTCCACCACAGGATACTTCCAGGTATGTGCAAAACTCATCTTTGCTCATTTTCCTTGGTTTTCTCTACCACACTGGTCACTCTTCCCTCTGTCCCATGCCTCTCACCAAAGTGTTTTCATGATGGGCCAGCAGCTAAGTCTTTGTATCCAGTCAGTGTTTGTGCAAAAAACATTGTGAAAGAACGCATTCATTTAATAGCTGGAGCCCTCCAGGGTAGCCTTGTAAGGTTCTTTATAGCCATGGGGGTGGGTTAGCCATTCTGTCAAGACAGGGTAGACTTTTCACAGGAGTGTGCCAATTCTGCGCTTTGTTACCTTCAAATACAATTGTGAGTCAATTCCCATTACTCTGGCCCTTATATTTCATATTGTTCAGGAATGAGCCTTGGGATAGCCTAAAATGTGCACGCTGAAGCATGCTGTATTTATAGTATGTACATCTGACCACCCAGTGTTGTAGTAATTTACCCTTGAGCATTGTGCTACTTACTGAATTTGGTAGACAAGAAGTGTGGAGCCAGAAATCTCCAGAACACTTTGGTGCGAGGGCACGGGACAGAGGGAAGAGTGACTAGCGTGGTAGAGAAAACCAGGGAAACGGGCAAAGATGAGTTTTGCACATACCTGGAAGTAGCCTCAGTTTGTCCAAGTAACCCATGCCTGTATGGCGGCACATGCCTATAATCCCTGCACTTTGGGAGGCTGAAGCAGGAGGACTGGAAGTTTGAACCCAGCCTAGGCAATTTGGAGACTTACCAAAACCTTGTCTCAAAATTTTAAAAAAAGAAAAAAAAAAAGGGAATTGGGGACATGGCTCAGTGGGAAGGTCCTGGGTTCACTAGTAGTGGGGATTGGACCCAGTATTTGAGTTATCATGTTAGTTTATTTTGTTTTGAACCTTCCTATGCTTTAAACAAGTATGAATTGTTAGGAAATCATAATCCAATGAAAAAAGAAAGATTAAGAATACAATCCCCTAACCTTAGCAGAAACTATTCTGTTTGGGGTGTGTCTGGAAGGTTATTCTAAGGTAGAGGTGATTTGGAATGAATTAGCCTCAGTATCTCCAAAGTAAGGGGCGGGGAGAGGGGGGACATGACTGCTGTCTCAAAGTTTCAAAATCTGTTTCTAAAACTTAACTCATTTTCTCATTGCAAAGGAGAAGTAAATTTTAAAATCTCAAAGCTGAATTTGGGAATTGGGAATACAAACAATTCTTTCTTAGCTTACAAGCTAATTAGGTACAGCTGTAGTGGGATGCCTGCTGAGACAGAACTGTTAAACAGATGCAGCAAATTATTTACGTCAGAAATGATCCAAAGAAATCACGTGATTCCTGGCTCAGGAATTGCACCTTATTTCCCCTTTGCCCACTGTTCTCCTGTAGTGGCTTCAGTGTGTCCCCCAAAACTTACGTGTGGAGCCGGGCATGGTAGCACACACCTGTAATCCCAGCACTTGAAGGCTGAGGCAGGAGGATCGGTGCAAGTTTGAAGCCAGCCTGGGCTCCAAAGTGAGCTCAAGGCCAGCGGGACTGTTTCTCAAAAAGACAAAAAGAAAATCCTTTTTTCATCCCCTTCCTTCCCCTCCCTTTTCCCTCCTATCTCCTGATCTCTTCTCACTGGAGGAAGATCTACCTCCCTACTTACTATTATCTACCTTTTAGAACTTTTTTAGCAGTCTCTTGAACAGCCTCTAAGAGTCTGATTTCCGCACCTATATTCAAGATTAGAGAGCATTGGCTGAAAAGAAACTGCATGGCATCATTCTAGACTTGGTGACAGGTAAGGCCAAGAGTTCCGGTCCCTGACCAGAAATTACCGCAGTGGCCGTAATGGTGACATTCCCAAATCCCCACAGTGAGCTGCCTCTGCGCCCGTGGGTGGGGAGGAGAAATGCACAGCTCTTCACCTGTCAGGTGGCTGGGGTAAACCTGGTTCTCCACCTTTCTTGGAGACTCACTTGCTGGAGAAGTAGCTGCCTTGACAGAGCTGGCACCTTGAGAACTTCTGGCTGAAACTAACAGTGCTGTGTCAGCTTGTCTTCTGTCCTGGAAAGTCCCGCGGACTTTCTCAGTCTGTCTACGACACCAGCTTCCAGAGTGAACCTTCTAGGAACCAGGAGTCAGAGGCATCCTTCAGCTTCAAATGCCAAGTAGGCCTCAGCTTCTCTATGGACACCTGTAGTCACCAAGGGCTACTGCATTCCTCAGCGGGGGAGGCGGAGGATCACAGGAAACAGGAACTTGCAAACGAAGATACAGCTCAATGGCACAAGCACTTGCCTGGCAAGCGCAAGGTCCTGAGTTTGATTCCCGGTACCCACCCTCCCAAAATAAGAAAAGGAACTTGCACACGGTTGGGGAGGGAGTACTACAGTTTGGGGGGATACCATTGTTCACACTGTGTCCTGAGCAATGATTTATCATGTAAGGCAAGTCAAAGGAGACTCAAGGAGCTGGGCGTGGTGGTGCATGCCTGTAATCCCTGCACTCAGGAGGATGAGGCAGGAGGATTGTTGCAAATTCAAGACCAACCTGGACCACAAGGTGAATTCAAGACCAGTGTGAATGGCATAACAAGACCCTGTCTGAAAAAGACCAAAAAAAAAAAAAAAACTCAGTTCTCCCTGGTAAATAAGGGAAGAGATTTGCCCTGGTTCCTCCCCTCGGAGCTCTCACCTTAGAAAACTTGTAAGCTCTTTCTCATCTTATTGCAATACATGAGATCCTTTTGAAAGTTACATTAGCCTTGCCCTGTGCACCATTAACGAACAGTGAGGACCTGAGCAGGGTGAGAAAAGCCTGCATCAATTGGCTGTAGGTCACAGCGATATGAAGAAAGGGCTGTTGGAATTGTCGTCCTGTGAAAAGTAAGGTAAGGATTGGAGAGTAAAATGCCTGAGACAGAATGGGAAGTAACGAAAACGTGATTCTAGGGCTGGGAGTGCAGCTCAAGGGTACCGCGTAGCCAAACGTGGAAGGCGCTGGATTCAAGTCCCAGAACCACAGAAACAAACAAAAATACATTGATTACTATTTTACTATACACTTGATTGCTATTTTACTACACTGTTTTATTTTTCTACAAAATAAATCCATTGCTGAGGTTTGACAGCCGTCAGGTTTTAAGTTCTATCCCTTCTGCCCCACAGCTGGCTAAACTATAAAAAGATCCCAGATGTTTCTCTTTGGCACAAGAGGAAAATTCAAGACACACTAATCTGAGCCCCTACAAAAGAACTTTCATTCCAGCCCCACCCTGACCACCATAAAAACCCAAGCCATAGACATACATACAAGTGTAAACACACACACATTTGCCCACTTGTGTAAATGTATTTATAGAAGAAAGTACTAGACTTTCTAGCTTAAAAAAAAATCTGTCTACCTTAACTTTTGCATTGACTTAGCTCATCAAATCACATCCTGATAAATTGTAAATAGAGGGTCACTCAGGCTTTGGTGGGCCGGCTGGAGGGAGGGACAAAGTGGTGGATAAGGCCTGACCCTCAGACTGCAGCAGGAAAAGGGACCAGTGACTTTGGCCTGCAGCCTACGTTTATCATCACTTAGAGAGGAAGCTGCCCGCCCCACCACTGCAAACGTACTGCTTCCAAGTCTCCCCTGGCTTTTGGAGTCTGCACTTGAGGAACTTGGTTGAAGATGGGTATCTGTGAAGTTAACCGAAACAATGTCTGGTACACAATAGGCAGTTAAGGAGGAATTGCAGGACCCGTGGGCAGGATGTGACAATCCCAGTCATGTGTAGGAGGAGGGGGAGGGGTAGAACCTGGCAGAAGGTGAGGGCTTGAGGTGTTCAGTGGGAAGGGAGCCTGAGGAGGCGGGACCACTGTGTGCATCCAGAGCATCACGAACCACCTGCATATCTGGGTCCAGAAAGTGTTGATGTTATCTTTTCTATAGTAAATATTTAGCCATGAAACTGCAGATGTTGCCCAGTTGAGGGTGTTTGTTTTTCAGACAAGGTGTCTCTATGCAGTTCAGGCTGGCCTTAAACTCACTTTGTAGCATAAGCTGGCCTTTAACTCACAGCGATCCTCCTGCCTCAGCTTCCCAAGTGCTGGGATTATAGGCGTGCAGCCCCAGCTGAGGGTCTTGACTAGGTTCCTCAAGCCTTCAGAGGGAGACAGGAAGGGCGGGGAAGGCGGAATTAAAAATGATCAAGACACAATGTGCACAGGTACCAATTTCCCCATGAGGAGTATGTTTATTGTGTACTGCAAACATATACTAATAAAAAAGGCAGGAAAAATACTTAAGAGAGTTTGGAAGTTTGTGTTTTGTTTTGTTTTGTTTTTTTTTTGGCGGTACTGGGGATCAAACTCAGGACCCTGCGCTTGCTAGGCAGGCGCTTATTCCACTGAGCTATATCCCCAGCCCCAGTTTGTTATTTTGTGACTTGCTTTGTTTGTAAGAAAGTATTAGGCCCCAGAATTTACAATTTTCCATGTATATATTGAGCACCTGATATGGAGCAGAGTTTGCACCAGGTACTCGGGTGAACAAAGCAGACAAATGCTCTTCCTTCATGGACCCACATTCCTTCGGGGAACAGAGATAATAAGGCATAGCATACTATGTAAGTTAGTTATATACAGGATTTAAGGTGGAAATCTGTTCAGGGTGACGGAGGAATACAAAGGCCAGCCTGTAATCCCAGCACTTGGGAGGCTGAAGCAGGAGGATCACTGTGAGTTCAAGGCCAGCCTGGGCTACAAAGTGAGCTCAAGGCCAGCCTGAACTGCACGGTGAGACCCTGTCTCAAAAAGACAAAAACAAAAAAAATGAAACAAAATTAACATGTCTGAAGATATCGGTATGTAATACAACCATTGTTAATTTTCTACCACTTTGCCTGTAATTCAGTATTGTATTGTTCTTATGCTATTTTGTAAATGGATGTCTGTTAATATGCTTTCCTTTTATTTTTTAAAATAATTAAAAAATAAAAGTAACGAGATTAAAGAAAAACCAAAATTCATGTGTCCTATACTAATGCAAAGTTAATGTTATTGTATGTCGATTTAAAACTGCACAAGTATTAAAACACTTAAAGTCATTATGTCTGAGAAGAAAAAATATGTTGGGTTTCAGGAAATTTAATATTATTCATCTGAGCCAGGCGTAGTGGCGCATGCCTGTAATCCTAGCACTCGGGAGGCTGAAGCAGGAGGATCGCTGCAAGTTTGAGGCCAGCCAGGGCTACAAAGCGAGTTGAAGGCCAGCCTGAACTGTACAGCGAGACC
This sequence comes from Dinomys branickii, assembly GCA_004027595.1. NCBI lineage: Eukaryota > Metazoa > Chordata > Mammalia > Rodentia > Dinomyidae > Dinomys > Dinomys branickii. Next base: position 33,659 of record PVLD010013928.1, on the reverse strand, counting down.
CTGTCTCAAAAAGACAACAACAACAACAAAAGATTACTCATCTGTATATAGTAGTATTTGTGGCATTTGCCAGCTTTTAAAATTCTAACTTAATTTCCTTTTTCCGAATAAACATGTTTAGCACCTGATTTTATGTTCATAATATTACATTTTCTTAAAATACAACATCTGGTCGTCGTTGTTCCGTGGAGCCTCAGGTCCTCACCCAGCCCAGATCTGCCTCTGCAGTGCTGGAGCGAGCACGAGCGCGCAGCCTTCGCGCAGCGAGGGGCGCACCACTGCGGCGCTCCTCTGCCGGACCCGCCTGGCCATCCCGCGGGGCGTGCGAGGTCACTGGCATCCCCCGGTGCGGCAGGTGGATGAGGGCACATGCCTAGACTTGGGGGCTGAGCAGCAAAACTGCAGGGGCGAGTATCAGCGGGCCTTCCCGGGGAGCCAGCTACTGGAAACCCCTGCAGTGGGTTCCACTCTAGCCAGCTTACAGTGCACGGCGGGAAAGGAGAAAGACAGGAACGAGGGCACAGCAGGGAGCTGGGACCGCTAGTTGCTCTCTGACACAAAAGGGCACGGAGCACCCAGACACTCGGGCTTTATTCCTTACACTGAGTCAAGAACAAGGCGAAGGGCAGTGGGTGTTTCCAGGACAGTGATGGCAGCAAGGCTGTGGTGGGCTAGGAGGAGCAACAGTCTTGCAAGGCCAAGGACGGGGGCTTCCCCAGGTGCCTCATCCTCTACGGCACGGCTCATCCTGCCAGTGAGCGCCACAGCAGTAACTAGCCCCAGGGCTGCCAGCTGGGGCCTGCAAAGAGCGGGGGAGTTTCTCAGTTCCAGTCTGGCCCCAAAGGGCAGGGCGAGGAGAGCCCGGGACAGATACCGTGTCAGGTTACAATTCCCCAGCGGACCAGTGCACTGCCTGGGGAGCGCGGCGGGCTCGGGGGACGGGGCAGCCGAGGAGATGTACCCACCCTCGCGCGAGGGCTGTCCCGGAAAGCCTCAGAGGGCGTTCAGGGCGACAGTGGGGCCACGGCACGGGTCTAAAGCGTCCCCCAAAAGTCGTGTGAGGGCAGAAGCGGGGCTCTTAGGAGGCGCTTCGCTCCTGAGGGCTCTAACTTCCTGGACGGATTGTCACTGACGAGTCCCTCACCGTGGGGGAGCTGTTGAAGGGCCCCTTTAAACTGTTACCTCCGGGTACTTTCTCAGTGATGAAAAGATGACGAGGCAGGTGGGGACTACAAGGGAAGACACTGCATGGAAATGTTCTGTTTTAGCAAAGCGAAGCGTGCGATGCTGCCAGGCACCCCAGGGGGGTGTGGGTGGGTAAACTCGGCCCGCCCACAACGATGAGATGGAAGTACCGGGCATCCACGCCCTCCCTTCTGGATAAAGTCCAGCAAGGCAATACTAAAGACGTGGTGTGCAGTGCGTCCTGCAGATAAAATCTGAGCAACCTCACACAGCTCCCCAAGCGCTAGGAGAGTCCAGAAAAGTTGGAATGTTTTCAACGCACCCAGGAGTCTCACCGGGGTGGACTAGGTTAGAGTGAATACTCTTGGGCAGAAGTAATGGGAAACCCAGTTAAGACGTACTTAAGTAATAGATGTTTATTAGCTCAGTACAGAAAGACCAGAGACTTGATCAGCCTTTGGCGCTTTTTCTCTCCTCCTATGGGTGTGGGCTTTATCCTCGAGCTGGGTTTCCCCAAATAGCAAAATGGTGAGATCTTTCTAGGCCTTTCAAAAAGAATTTCTCTCCTGCCAACCATGGAATAACACACCTGGGCTGCGTGCGGTCTGGGCCAATTTTGGGCACACACTCACCCTAAAAGAGCCATGGTGGCTAATGACAGGCCATGGGGCAAGAACCACAGGGTGGTGATGAGCCCACCGAGGGCCACCCGCGGAGCTGGCAGGGAGAGGCGGTGGCTCCTGCCCAGTGCACTCCAGTGATCCTGTCTGCTGTTCAGTGGAGAGCGATGGGAGGGTCCCGGAGTAGCCGCCCAGACTGCCGTCACCGTGTGGACATAGCGCCATATTCCTACAAGGGCTTTGCAGATGGGAGGAGGGCTCTGCTCAGAAGGGGCTTTGAACCACAAGGGAAGAAGGGGCGTCTCAGCCCATGTCAGAGCTCACTGATAATGATCATTCCCCACCCTGACACTTGGCATTTCTTATGCTAAGGAATGTCAGTCCATGGCCAGTTAAAGAGAGGCATCCAGCAGTTACTCAGGTTAAGCCTCCACTAGCCTCAGAATAGTGAGAACTGGGAGAATAAATTAAAATACAGAAAACAATGTTGCATTTCTTAGCCCTACGTTTGTGGACTAGACTCACACATTAGCCCTTGGACCTGGGGAGAGCTTCCAGCGACTCCGTGCTCGCATGACAGGAAGAAAGAGTCCGTCCTCACATTTGTCTCTTGACAGTCCTGTTTTTAGCCAGGTAGAGTGATGTGGGCCTGTAATCTCAGTACTCTGGATCTCCGAGGGGGCAGGACTGCAAGTTTGAGCCCAGTCTTGCAAATTAGTAACTCAGTGAGATCTCATCAAAAAAGATTTTTACTCTTTAAGGCTTAGTTTAAATGATTTTTTGTTTTTTGTTTTTGGGGTTTTTTTGGGGACAGTCTCACTACACAGTTCAGGCTGGCCTTGAGCTCACTTTGTAGCTCAGGCTTGCCTCAAACTCACAGAGATCCTCCTGCCTCAGCCTCCTGAGTGCTGGGATTACAGACGTGTGCCACCATACCCAGCCTCTTAGCTTAAATGATCCTTAAAAAAAATTTTTTTTTGGTTTACTTTTTTAGGCAGTCTTGCAATATAGTTTAGCCTGTCTTTGAACTGGTAACTCTCCAGCCTCAGCCTCCCTGACTGGCCAGAGTGCTGAGATTACAAATGGTTATCATCATGCCTTGATTAACTGACTGTTAAGTGAAAAGTTCCTCAATCAGCCAACCCAAGTCCTCTTTTCCCTCTGTACTTTGCTCTTGGAAGGCCCACGTATCAGCCTGATCTGTGCCTCTGATCTTAAAAGGCATTGTGTTGAAAATATGGTATCAGAGCTTACTGAAAATACCCCCTTTTATTTTATTTTCCTTTTCTTTTTTTGTCCTGGGGATTTAACACAAAATCTTTGTACTGATCTACATCTCCAGCCCTAGTTCTTTTCCTTTTATGGCACTGGGAATTGAACGTAGGACCCCTGCTGTGCCACTGAGCTATATGCCTGGCCCCTCAGCTCTTTTTTGGTTTTATTTTTTAATTTGTCGACAGGGTCTTGCTAAGTCACTAAGTTGCCCAGGCTGTCCTTGAACTTGTAACTGTCCTGTGACAGCCCCCAAAGTGCTGGGACTATAGGCATGTACCACCCAACCTGGCTCTTTTTGTAAATTAAAGCCTACAAAAGTGTGTTAATGGTTCTGAATATATCCTGCAGTCCATCTTTCATTGTGGAGCCAGAAGGAGAAAGTGCTTCCATGGGAGATGTGTTGAGGGACTGTTTTGGGGCAGGTGGAGTCTCATGTCTTGCCCCACATTTTATGTTTCTAATGTTTATGCCATTCAATTTTTTTGTACTTCCTCGGTTCTAGAACTGGGCTCTGTGAACTACACTGAATTTATTTTTTTCCATATATATACATATACATATATATGTATTTTTTTCTTTTGCATTTTTGAGTGAGGGTCTCACTGTATAGTCCAGGGTGGCCTTGAACTCACTAAGTAACCCTGGCAGGCCTCAAACTCAGCAATCCTCCTGCTTTAGCCTCCTGAGTGCTGGGATTATAGGTGTGCCCCACAGTTGACTTTCGATCTTTTTTTTTTTTTTTTTTGTCTTTTTGAGACAAGGTTTTGCTGTGCAGTTCAGGCTGGACTTGAGCTCATTTTCTGGCCAAGGCTGGTCTTGAATTTGCAACGATCCTCCTGCCTCAGCCTCTCGAGTACTGGGATTACAGATGTGCACCACCACACCCGGCAGATCTTTTAAATTTGAAACTTTTTATGAGCACATGTCTGCAATACATCATGATTATACTCACTAGGGGGAGTTGGTCCATGCACATAACATCCTAATTCTTCTTATTTCTCTTCCCTCTCCCCTCAAGATACATAGAATTTAGATGCTAGACGAAAGGTAAGGTCCACTGTGAGGCTAAGGGTCCCTCCATGAGTAAACCCATCACTACTGGAGGAAACAAAGAAGACTAGCTGATAGCTGTGAATAAAAACATCTCCAGCTATATGGAGCCCATGAGCCCAGAGACAGCTGTAAGTAGTTTTGGCAAAAATTTCAAACTGTGAGTTACTATTTTCTGTGCACTACGTTCCATAGGAATTCCTCTGTGTAATGACATCAAGGGTTTAAAATTTGGAAAACCAAGAAGCAAAAGAAAACAAGCTTCCCTGACATTTTCTTTTTTCAGTTATGAAGCCCATGTGCTGAGAAGATAGGAAAGAAGCAACATACATCTAAGAGTCAGAAGGACTCACAGAAAAGCGGTGACATCTTCATGCTTCAGAGTGAGAAGCGAGTTCACACATCGCAGGGAGAGAAGTGACCCAAGCAAGGTGTGGCCTCTGTCTCTCCCAGGGCAGATGTGTCTGTGTGGACCCAGGGGGAGCTGGTGGGGGCTGCAGAGAGAAGAGGAAAGTAAATTCCAGATGCTACTGAGAGCCTTGCCCAGCTCACCCACACAGCTGTCCTGTCAGGCAGGTTTTTAAAATCTAATTTATTTATTTAATTTCTACTCCCATTTATATTCAAGGAAACCAAGTCTCTGAGAGATCGCATTCAAGTATGTACACATTTCTTGTGTACTTTGTTTCGAGACAGGCCTTGGGTTATGGTACACGATTCAAAACAAGATTGTATGACTCCAAAACTTACTCTCTTTATTACTTCACACTGCTGCTGTATTATTCATTTATTTAATTTTTTTTGAGACAGGGTCTCACTACATAGCAAAGGTTGGCTTGAACTTGAAGCAATCATCTTGCCTCACCCTCCTGAGTACTGAGGTTATTGGCCTGCACCACACATCCAGCACACTGCCTCTTTAAATATCAGTACTGTAGTACCCAGAATCTAATAAAGGAAGAACAAAGAACTTACTAAACAAAAAGGCATAATTCAGCCCTTCAATTTTCCTTCTTTCTTTTCTTTCTTTCTGTCTGTCTGTCTTTTTGAGACACAGTTTCACTATGCAGTTCAGGCTGGCCTTGAACTCACTTTATAACCCAAGTTGGTCTTGAACTCATAGCAATCCTCCTGCCTCAGCCTCATGAGTGCTGGAATTACAGGTGTGTGCCACCACACTTGGCAGTCCTTCAATTTCTTAACTCTGACTTGGCCACAGATCCTTGGATGGGAATGATAAAAACTTCACATAATGTGCTATCTTATCACATTTTATTTTATTATAAAAAATTTAGGGCCAGGTGTGGTGGCACATGCCTGTAATCCCTCTTGGGAGGCTGAGGCAGAAGGATCACTGGGAGTTTACAGATAAGACAGCAACACATTAGCAGATCCTTATGGTTGATACATTGTGTGAACTTGGGGAGTCTGGAGGTTTCGCTGAGTAACTCAGCAGTTGTAGATCTTGGGGTGAAAAGGACATGCCCTTATCCTTCTGAGATGTTGTTTATTGTGTTAATTTGGGAAGTTTAAAAGGTTAACTATGTGATTCAGCAGGAAGCCAGGGTGCTTACTTTGTATACATCCTGAGCCTGTGGAAGAGGAGGGCATGGAGACTGTGTGAGAGCTACAAGCCCCCTGGGTGGGGGTAGGCTGTTTACAAGGTAGAGGAGAGAAAGAGGCTGCTTGCCTGCAACTCCACACATTTGCTGGTTGTTTTCTGCCCTGAACAGTTTGCCCTCTGCCATGTGCCACTCTGCCTCAGAACCAGCCAAGTATGGACTGAAACCTCCACAAACTGTAAGCTAAATAAACCTTTCCTTCCTTCATTTTGGGTGTTGGGTATTTTGTCTCAGCAACGAGAAAAAAGTAACCAAGACACAGATCTATTTTTCTAAGACACAACCCTGTTTTAAAGGCCAATTTTCAGATTCTAGGTAATTTAAAAAGAGAGGAAAAGAACACAAAATAGTTTGTTTAATATGATTTGGCCTTTGTGTGCTTACCTTTTAAAGAATTCTATTAAGATCTTATTATGATTGGCTCACACTCCCACACAACTTTCACAAGCTGAGTCTATAGATTCATTTTGGAAGAACTGCCATTTTAACAACGGCGAACACGGACTGTGTCTTCCAGTCATTTAGATAATTTCCCACCAGTGGTTTGAAATCTTCAGGGTCATGGATTTTTGCTAAATTTGGAAGTCCAGTAGTTCTCCCTTACCCAGGGAATATGTTCCCAGAGCCCTGTGGATGCCCAAAACCTTAAACAGTATTGAATCTCACAGATACTGCCTTTTCTATACACACATAACATGAAAAGCTTTCATTTTTTCACTTTAGGAAAGCACTGAGGGTTTCCCGTGGGCTTATCTGAGTTCCAGTATCACCACCGTTGCACGTTGAAGCCATTATTAAGTAAAATAAGGTTAATTTGGACAAAAGCACCAAACCTTGATTGTGAGTCTGATCACCCAAGGCGACTGGGTGACTGAGGGGGAGTGTGAATGTGTGTGTGTCCCCGCATGTGTATGTGTGCAGTGTGTACAAAGGGATGAGTCATGTCTGAGGCAGGATAAAATAGGCTTTTAAAGATATCCTAACTTTGCAACAAATCAGAAAATAGTCAAGCAAAGCAGATTGCTTATAAAACTTAGTGGTTTTAAGGATATTCTTTTTTTCTTGAAACAGGGTTTTGCTGTGTTCAAGCTGGTCTTGAACTATGTACTCAAGGCTGACCTCAAACTCACTGCAATCTTCTTGCCTCAGCCTCCTAAGTGCTGGGATTACAGGCATGCATCCCCACTTAACGATATTCTTAAAAACTATACAATTCAAGTATCAATATCTTTCATGATTAGGATCAATAACCCAAAAATACAAAACCATTCTATTAATTATATTCCATGTACAACAATGTAGAATGTGCTTTCTTTTTTGGGTGGTAGGGGGAATCAAACTCAGGACCTTGAACTTGCCAGGCAGGTGCTCTGCTGCTGAGCTATATCAGCGGGCCTGCAATGTGTTTTCTAACTATGTACTTTTTACAAATTATACAAATATTTTTTGAATGATCGAAAAAATCGAGTAATTCAATTTTGTGAAAGCTTGTTCTTTTTTTTGAGTCCCAGGAATCAAACCTATGGCTTCACCCGAGCTGCCCACGCACGAGCACCTTGCGGTACCTCCAGCTCCTTTATCAATACAGGAATTGAATCCAGGGCTTTAACATGGCAGACAAGCACTGTACCACTGAGCTATGTCCCCAGACCCCACTTACTCATTTTTTAATGATATATTTTGAGAAAATTATTAATTTTGTTTCACTACCACGATAGGCTTGCTTTTGTTTAGAGATGGCTTGTTTTTCAAAGGTCCTTGTGCTGGCCGCTAATGTAACAACACGGAAGGGGTGGAACCTTTAATTGTTGAGATCCCATGGAAATGTTTAGATCAAGAGGGCCCAGTCCTTGGAAGGGACGGATCCACTTGCCTGTCAAAAGTGGGTTGTTACGTGAGGCCAGTGCATGCGCTGAGCCCCTTCTGCATAGGTCTGGCTCCCCTCTGCTGCCCTGCCCTGTTGCAACATAGCCAGGGTTCCTTACCAGGATACCGGCATTATGCTGTTTGAACTCTCCAGTCATTAGACAAGCATCATGAGACAAACAAACTTCTTTATAAGCTTCCAGCCTCAGGTAATTCGTTATACCAACACATGGGGGACAAGAAGGCTCATAAACTCTAAAAAAATCTTTCAGAAACACAAAACTCAGAAAGCTTCAATTGTAGAATTTTATGTTTATTTTTTTTCTTTTTGAGACGGAGCCTGGCTATGCAGTTCTGGCTGGCCTGGAGCTTACTTTGTAGTCTAGGCTAGTCTCAAACTTGCTATCATCCTCCTGCTTCAGCCTCCCAAGTGCTGGGATTACAGGCCTGGGCCACCACACCTGGCCTCAATTGTATAATTTTAATATCTAGTCATTGTTTTCAACAGTGAACATTACAGATTTATCCCCATATTCATCCTTTTTTTTCAAAATGAGTTTGTAACGGTCTTGCTCTTTTTCACAAGCTAGAAAGTATCCTTCATACAGTGAAGACTCAAACTGCATCTTATCATCATGTCCTGGAACACTTCTCTGGAAGAATATCATGTCACTCTTTGTGTCATTGATATTATCAGGAGGACTGGTTTCCTAGAGAGAAAAAATAGCGTTATCTAATTTTTAAAGGACACGAACAATCTGAATACATGCGATCATTTAGAGGTTATTACCGTACAGAATGAGTTACTTTTTAAGAGTTAAGAAACATAATCTCTAACTATAGGAGTACTGATTGCTCCTTAACTCCTAATTTTCTATTCTCCGTTTATTGTGATAGTTTCCATCACGGAATGGACATCCAGATCCAGGCCTTTCAGTATCTTTTTTTTTTTTTTGTACCGGGCATCAAACTCAGAACCTTGCATTTGCCAGGTGGGCACTTGTGCCACCAAGTTATCTCCCTGGCCCATAGCTATTTTTTTAATTTTTTGTCTTTTTGAGACAGGGCCTCACTATGCAATTTAGGTTGGCCTTGAACTCAACAGCGATCCTCCTGCCTCAGCCTCCTAAGTGCTGGGATTACAGGCGTGAGCCACCATGCCTGGCTCAGGCCTTTGATGTCTCCAATCATCAGATAGCTTCCCTCTCTCCTCTCCAGTTGACGAGAGTTCACTCTGCTCAAGAGGAAGTGGACTTCTAGCAAAGACCACAGCCTCTCAGGTCGTGTCAGTTACTGCCTTATCTCACCATGCACAGCTCAAGATGTTATGATCCTCAGCCATAAACCCAGGCAGCTTTAATTTCTGAGTCCGCTGTGAGAGAGGCCAGAAATGCTAAGAATCTCAGCTTCTTTCAGTGGAGTCTGAAACTGCAACTTGGACTCATTAAACCCAGTAGTTCCCCTGGGGCTGGGTCCTGGGTTCCCCTACAGCCCTGCTGTACTGGCTCAGTCAGTAGTAGCTCTCCGTCGACTCTTGTCTCCCTGCCAAGCATGCTGGCTCAGAATAGCTGGCTCAGAATAGTCTCGACTTCTTGTCCCGACTGTGGTCTACTTGGCTAGGGTCTATCCTGAAAGGCCGCAAACTGATTCCTGTATTACTCTACCAGAGAACACAATTTTGTGTGGAATGATTCAGTTACCTGAAACTATAATCCCGCTGGTCATCTAATCAGTAGTTCCTATGCATTTCCTTTTTTTGTACCAGGAATTGAACTCTGGACCTTGTGCTTGCCAGGCAGGCATTTATGCCCCTGAGCTATGTCCCCGTCCCCTACACATTTCCTATTATAACATCATGTCTACTTTTCCAGACAGACTACAAAATGTGGGAACTGCACAGGGTTCTTCCATGTTAATCCTGGAACTAGCAGACATTCTGGACTTAATTTTAACAACCATGAGAGCAAACAATGTTATAGTTGATACATTGTGTCAACTTGAGGAGTCTAGAGGTTTGGCTGAGTGACTCAGCAGGAAGCCAGGGTGCTTACTTTGTATACATCCCAAGCCTGTGGAAGAGGAGGCCATGGAGATTATGTGAGGGCTACATGCCCCCTGGGTTGGGGTAGTCTGTTTACAATGTAAGGGAGGTAGAAAGAGGCTGCTGGAGGCCATTCCTCCCTTTTGCTGGTTGTTTTGCCGTGCTCTGCTGCCATGAACTGTTGCCCTCTGCCATGTGCCACTGTGCCTCTGAGCCAGCCAAGTACAGACTGAAACCTCCACAAACTGTAAACTAAATAAACCTTTCTTTCCTTCATTTTGGGCATTGGGTATTGTGTCTCAGCAAGGAGAGAAAAGTAACCAAGACAGAGTCCCATTATCCTAAGGGATGATAAACTTCTCAAAATGGTATTCGTCCTCTCCTAAGATGACTGCAAGACCCCAGCATGGGGACCCCTCTAACTTAATTATAGAATTGACAGTCACAACTCTTGATCTCTGTCCTTTACTAACAAGTATAGGTCCTTGAGTTGATGACAGCATAAGTTAGTTTCCCCAGTGGCATCTACTTATGAGGCTATCTACAGTAAACCACAACTTAATAAAACACTAAGCTGCAGCGGTCATTCTGAGACTATGTTGGGGTCTAATGTATAAATGAAGGCCAGACATGGTAGTGCATGCCTATAATCCCAGCACTTGGGACGCTGAGGCAGGAGGATCGTTGCGAGTTCAAGATCACCCTAGGTGACATAGTGAGCTCCAGGCTAGCCTGAACTGCATAGCGAGGCCCTGTCTCAAAAAGACAAAAAAAAAGCGCGAGAGAGTGAGAGAGAAATAACCCTTAGCCAAAATGTCAGAAGCTCTCACAATTTTACAGAGGAAAACGAATCTGTTAGATTCAACCTAACATGGGAAGTCAGGGTTGAAGGTGAGCATACGCATAGGTAGGAGATCACTTTAGTCTTAGGGGACTCTGAAGAACAATCAGTTTGGAAAGCCCTACCTTGTGACACTTGAGTACTCTGAGGACCAAGGGTTCTCTATGGGACGAGGGGCTGAATCTGGACTCGGAAAGTCAAGCTTGACTTTGTGTCTGCTCTGTGGCCCCTCCCAGTTGCCTTACAGAGCCTGGGAGGACCTTGGCCAGGGCTGACGTTGATGTAAGGGAGACACACTCACAGTAACCTTTGGAAGCAAAGCCTTCTTCACGTTGCCCAGAGATTTCACCACTGGTGATCGAGGCAGAAGGGTGAGCGCATAACGGCAGTGAGCTGTGTCTTAGCGTCTAGAACCCAGGCTAAGGCAACCACTGCAAAGCTTCTTATTTGTAGAGGGAAAGGGTTGAAGCGACGGACCCAATACTGGTCCTGACCTATGCCTTACTCCTCCCCCGTCCCTCCCCCCTTCTTTCTTTCCTTTTTTCTTTCCATTTATCCAAATAATACTTACTGAGTTCCTTCTAGAAGTAGATTTGCCATAAAGCTGATTAAGCCTCAGTGTCAGAGCCACTCACAGGTCTCTTCTAAGGCCCTCTTTAGAAAAAAGATTCTAAGTTGTAGCATTTATGTCTCAGGTAATTTTTTTTTTAACCTTTCTGAGACTGGGTCTCACCATGCAGTTCAGGCTGGCCTTGAGCTCACTTTGTAGCCCAGGCTGGTCTTGACCTCGCAGAGATTCTCCTGCCTCAGCCTCCCGAGTGCTGGGATTATAGGTGTTCGCCACCGTGCCCGGCTGCCTTAAGTGATTTTATGTTCTCTTTCTTTAAAAGGGTCACCAAAATCACATAGGCTTCACAATGGCCTAAATGTGGATTTCTTCCACTTCCTAGAATGTTCCATGCATTATCTCCCGCTTAAACCCTTCTACCAGTCTCTCCCAATGAAGCTGCCTGCCTCTCAGGTCTACAACAGAGACTCCACATTGTACCCAGAAAAGTTGGCACCCAGGTTAGAAGGAAACAGCAAAGAGATTTGTCTGGAGGCTGTGTGTGTTGTGTTTGTAGTTACCACTTGGAATTATACTATATTATATTATATATATTTTTTTGGTACTGGGAATAAAACTCAGGACCTTGCACTTGCCAGACAGGCAATCGTGACACTGGATTATATTTTAGAGTGGCTTTTTTGGGGTCCCTCCAAAGTTGCCACTTGGCATCTCCCCTGAGGTCCTACTCCAACTTTCAGTGAGGGCTGGTGAGTCAGGCCTTAGTTCTTAATTGGCAAATCCCTGCTCAGAAATGGTTCTCCCTGTGAGCTGCATCAGTGTGGGAGTTCCTCTGGCTGCTCTCACTAGGAAGTAAGTTTTCTGGGTCAGTCGGTAGCTGGAGTTAATGGTTGTTTATCTAATGGTAATGCAGAATATAGAAAAATAAAGAGGAAAAAAGGAGTGGCCAGAAATAATTTATACTTAGCTTGGAGATAGCATTATTTTTATAGCCGAGCTTGTTAATTTTATTTAATGCATGTTAATAATAATATACATCAACCGAAAGCTGAAGGATAGGGCTCAGACTTAGGCTGAGAAGAACAAAACAATTAGGGATTAAAATATTATCATAATTTACAAAGTAAATGTAGAGAACAGATTTCCAGGGCAATTAGCTTTATTCTATGTAGGAGGACTTATTTTGGAGAGTAACATGCTGTTAAATAAATATGGAGCCGGGTGTGGTGGCTCATGCCTATAATCCCAGCACTTGGGAGGCTGAGGCAGGAGGATCATTGGGAGTTTGAGACCAGCCTGAGTTCAAGGCCAGCCTGAACTGCACAGTGAGACCCTGTCTCAAAAGGATTAAAAAAAATTATGGAATTCACATATATATCCTATACTATAATTTATACATAGATTGATTATTCAGCATAGTGAGGTTATGAGACAAGTGTCATGTTCTTTCTTCCTGTTTTTTCATACTGGGAATGGAACTCAGGACTTTGCACCTGCCAGGCAGGGGCTTGTGCTGCTGAGCTGTATCCCCAGCCCTGTTGTGTTCTTTCTTGCCTGCAATGGGCTCAGAAAAATCCCGTTACCACAGTAGGTTAAAGAGTTTGAAAAATTTTTGTAATACCCATTCCTACAGTCCTGTGTTTCCTGCTCTGTTCTAGCTAAAGGGTTGAACTACTGAAGCTATTTCAGGTTTCTAGTTTTGCCCATTAATTTGACCAAAGAGAAAGTAGCCTCAGTCTTACCTTAAAGGAAATAATTTTGTCCTTGCAGGAGAGAGTGTAGTTTCCGTTGCACATCACAGAGATGGCTACAGCCATACCTCTAGCACAGCTATCTTTATATACATATATGTTAAATGTTGTATCAGCCGCATTTTCTGAAATAAACATGAACAAGTGAGAGCACTAGTTAGGAGAAGTTTTACAAGTCAGTACCTGTGGACATGTAACCCAAGGATAGTCTGTTTTTTTTTTTTTTTTTTTTGCGGTACTGGGGATCGAACTCAGGACCCTGAGCTTGCTAGGCAAGCACTTATTCCAGTGAGCTATATCCCCAGCCCCGGATAGTCTGTTAATAGACCTGCTGTCAATCTCACATTCTAAGATTTGGCTAGACAGCAGAAGGTGATTATGCAGCTTCCTGGACATTCTTTAAAACACCTTAAACATGTGTTACAACATACATACAGCAGCCAGGTGTGTGGTGGCACATGCCTGTAATCCCGGCCCTTGGGAGGCTGGGGTAGGAGGATGGCTGTGAGTTAGAGGCCAGCCTGGGCTATATAAGTGAGTTCAAGGTCAGCCTGCACTACATGATGACTCCCTGCAGCAAATTTTGAGTGTATTACAAATATTCTGAATTTTAAAAGTCTTTGACTTTTTTTTTTTTTGGCAGTATTAGGGATGGAACCTAGGGCCTCATGTATGCTAGGTAGTCTCTGTATCATTGACCTACAGCCTCAAACCTGTCTTTAGCTTTTGAATACTAAATAGACAATTTAAAAGTATTATTTGTTAAAAGCTGGGCATGGTGGCACATGCCTGTACTCCCAACACTCTGGGAGGCTGATGCAGGAGGATCTCGAGTTTGAATCTAGCTTGGGCAACTTAGTATGACCATTGTGTCAAAGTAAAAAATAAAGGGGCTTGGGACATAAATCAGTGTTAAGGCTCTAAGTACAATCCCCAGTACCAGAAACAGAATTGAAGAATTTTTTTAAAATGTGCATTCATTTCTTCAACCTGGCTCCAAATTCTGAAATTTGGGGTTCATCCCTTGTGAGGCAATGGACTTACTCACTTTCTAAGACATTTTAACTTCTGGAGGAAGGAAGATTCATGTGGAATACTTAGTCTATGTATCGTTAATTGTGTGAGTTTTAAAATTTTATCAGTATTTTCAGCTCTAACAGCAGAGATTAAGAATCCAACTCTACAGAGATCATATACAGTGAATGCAGTGAAAATAAAGGGATTGGTGATCCACATGCAGGTGCGCAAAGACACACCCTCTAGAAATGTCTTTATCAGACCTATTTTTTTTACTCCAACTAGAAATTACGGACATCTACAAAGTTTTTTTTTTGTCTTTTTGAGACAGGGTCTCACTCTGCAGTTCAGGCTGGCCTTGAGCTCACTTTGTATCCCAGGCTGGTCGCAAATTTGCAAGATCCTCCTGCCTCAGCCTCTCGAGTGCAGGCATGCGACACCATGCCTGGCTAATTTTTTTTTTTTTAATGAAATTACTATGCCCATGATTTTTCATCCAAGTGCTGGGTCTGGCATAGAAAAGTGTAGGCAGTAAACTGGAATGGGAAGAAGGAGCTAGTTACCTATGAAAGTACAAACATTAAAAAACCTCACTTGCACAGTCAGAATCGGTCATAGCCTCCAACACAGGATGCTTCTCACGGTCAATAAAGAGGACTTGGTTGTGCAAATTTCGTATGATTGACAATTTATGAACAAGCTTGCCAAAATAATCCGATTCCAGGTTTTCTACAATAAACATTAAATTTCATTAAACATAAGTTTCTTTCAAAATATACATAATTCAGTTTTAAACAGCTATTAATTAATTACAATTTTCTGTTCCAGAAGCCGCCATTACCAAGTTACCTTTTTTTTTTTTTTTTTTGTCTTTTTGAGACAGGGTCTCAGTATGCAGTTCAGGCTGGCCTTGAGCTCACTTTGTACCTCAGACTTGCAATGATCCTCCTGCCTCAGCCTCCTGAGTTCTGGGATTACAGGTGTGCGCCATTATGCCTGGCTGTTCGTATTGCTTTTTAACCAGCTTCCAAGGGAACGCTGTTTCTTACACCACTTAGCACCGCTCTGCCTCTGAAGTGTTCACTTCAGCCTACCTTCTGGCCCGTCTCCTAGTCTTAGTTTTCCTATGCTTTTACTCGAGCTATAGGAGTGCTGAGACTCCACCGTCTTTCAGTCTCCTGACTCTCGTGTTTCCTCTCCAGCTAGTCTGTCTTCCCTTTTCTCCTGTTGCTGAACCTCATGGTTCATTTTCCTGTCAGCATCTTAAATCCCTCTCACTCATGTCCACGATAGAATTCCAAACCTGGCTGCTGACTGTTGCTAGAGACCAATTAAATACACATTAAAGTCGATGCCATGCCAGGCGTACCAACTGTCAATGCTGTTTCCAGCTCAGCCCCTCCTCTATAAATGACCCTGCAATTTCAAGCCTTCTTCCTCTCTGCGGGACCTTACACCATTCTCTCTTTTTCACTTTCAGCACATTATTTCTTGTTTTGGTTTTGGGACAGGGTCTCACCAGGTAGCCCAGGCCGGCCTCCAGTAGTTCTCCTGCCTCAGCCTCCTGAATACTGGGATTACGGGCATGTGCCACCACGCCCGCTGTCTGAATTTCAATGGGCACATTTTTTGTTTTAATAAGAAAAGCATAAAGCTCTTTGAAATTTAAAATTCCTCCATGGACCCTATCCCAGTGTGAAGACTCAGCCTTGTTTTCCTCTTGAAGAGCCAACTTTCTGGCAAGAATCATTTGTATTGTTTCTGTACTCTCCCTTTACTCTACCACCATCGGGACCACCCAGCTCCCTGATGCTAAATGTAATAGATGCTGTCTGGCTCTTGAATTGGAAGGCAGCAAGATTCCACACACAGCCGCCTGCCTCCGTCCTCAAATGCTCTCCTGGGACTGTGTAACATTCTTGCTTTTCTTCTTCCCTTTAGTCAGTCTGCTCTGTTTTTTTATGAACTTTCCTTCCTACTGCACCCTCTAACTGTAGGTATTCCTCAGAGTGTAACCCTTGGCGTTTCCTTTTGCACTCTATGTAACTCCTCTGTCTCCCCATGTTCCTATAGCTTCAGGTACCATCTCTGTGCATAAACCTTCTGCCTGTGTCTCCAGGCCAAACCTGACCCGAGCTCAGAGCCGGTTACGTGTCTGTATGTCCGGGGTATCTCTGCTGTACTGTCTCAGGGTCCTGAACTAAACTAACCACCTGCTCTTCTCTACATATAAAACTTGCTTTTCCTTCTGGGTCTCCTCTTCCACTGAGTGGTTCGAACTGTGTTAAGTGAAAAACGTAGACATCACCTTTCCTGCCTCCTTTTATACCCCTTTCCAGATCTAAGCCCAAATCATGCCTTATTGATTCTTTTGAGTATTTCTAAAATCAACCCACAGCTTCTCGTTATTACCCTGCGTCATTTCTTATAGGAACTAACTTCTCTTTCTCGCTGTCTCTGTCTCTCTCCCTCTCCCCTCTCTTCCTTTCTTGTTTTTTTGAGACAGGGTCTTGCTACGTAGTTCCGGCTGGCCTTGTACTCGCTATGTAGCCTAGGCTGGCCTCGATCCTCCTGCCTCAGCCTCCCGAGTGCTGGGATTACCAGCATGTGCCACCAGGCCTGGCTCCATCAACATTCTTCATATTGGTGCCACAAGGACTTTAATTCTAACGAGGCACATGGTCACCCATTATAAAAACAATATTTTCCAGATTTCCTTGCCGTTGGCCAGGTGACTAGTCACCAGAATATGAATAAATGAGGTATGTACAACTTCCAAGCGGAGACTTTAAACGGAACGGGTCTTGTTTTCCTCTTCTTTCCTTTCTTGAAAACCGAGAAGCAGAGCCAGGATGTCCCATCATTTTCAACTCTGTGAATCAGTTCTACAACTAGGGGGTAGTGGGGCGCCAAGAAGGGAAACAGGACATTCTAACACCGCCAGCCGCGTTCACCCTCCCTGCTCACTTGGGCCACCAGAGAGAGAAATTTCCTGTCTTACTCAGTGATATATTTATGGATACCTTTATTATAGTAAACCAATCTGGGTCCTAGCGCAGACATATTATGCTTAGCAAATCCCTCTTACTCCCGAGACGAGGCCCACGCGGCACTCGGAGTAAGGGAACTTCTTGACCTGTACCTCGTTACCTCTCACTTCTCCTGTTCTCCTCCCTCGCTCCACCCCCATCCTGCGTCACTCCTCCTTCCTCACACGCTGTGCTGCCTTTGGACTCTTGGTCTTTGATCCCATCCTGTTCCTCTACTTTCAGAACGCTCCACCTTCAGGAGCCCCCAGGGTTTTTCGAAAACATCTGAGATGGGAGTGCACAGAAGGGAGAGGGTGATTTTCATACACCAGTCTCCTCTTCCTTGGTCTCCAGAGAATCAGTGGCTTCCTGTCATCTTGGACCTGTGTCAAAGTTCTGCTTTGTAGCATCTGCGAGCTAGACAGCTCCCTAAGGTACTGGCAAGCAAATTTTGTAAAGTTTCTGTTTTGTAACCCTTGGCATCTCATTCCGATGCTGTGTTACTGAGTCCGTATTCCTCTGATGGAAAACTGGCTTCCCAGATAGCTTGGTGTCACCTGGATAGTCTCTCCCAGTTGCTAGTGGCAACATGGATGTGTCTTGTGTAGCTACTTACTTTATAAAGAAAGAAAAATGCATTTATACTTTACCATAATTTTCAGCTATGGAGGAAAAAAAGAGAAACAAAATATGTTAAATTATGTATTTCAACCCAGATTTTCTTCTCTTCCCTATTTTTTGCTACTTTGTTCTGCCACTGCCCATTTTTTACCCCCCCCCCTTTTTTTTTTTGAGACAGCGTTTACTTATGTAGTTCAGGCTGGCCATGAACTCACTATGTAGCCCAGGCTGGCTTTGAATTCACAGCGATCCTCCTGCCTCAGCCTCTTGACAGCTGGAATTACAGGCATGCACCATCACATCCTGGCTTTTAACCCCTGTTTTCCCAGCTATGTCTTTTGTTAGCCTTCATCAGAAAATGTTATAAAATCACCCAATGGTCCATAAAGTGAATCTCTTTAGACTTAGTGTGTTCTCAGATAAGGTAGATATAAAACTTAACTCCAGGGCTTATCAATTTTAATACAAAAAGAAATTTTATAAAGTGATATTTACTCAAATTTATTGCCTAAGTGGAAAGTCACTTAAGGACTTTGTACGATGCTTCCAAGTGAAGCCAAGTTGCCCATGCAAAGTAAATCATAAGAATAATTTTTATTTGTCATATACATTTACCTGAAGTGATATAACTCACTCATAGACTCTAGTGTATATCATGTAATTTGCCAATTTGCTTTGAAAATTAGAATTTCCTCAGTGTACCCAGTTTTGTGGGATTTTTCCTGGTACATATCTGCTGCTCCATTGAGGTGAGCAATTGCTAATTTAAGCACTCAAGCAATGTGCTAGGACAGAGAACTGGGATCTTGGAAATTATACTTAACTTGAAATTCAATTTTTTTTTTTTTGCCCAAAGAACAGTCATTAATATTATAATAGAATTTGCTGACAAAAAAGGAGGCACTTACTAGTTCACCACACAACCCTTTTCTAGTTGAAAATATTTATCTAAGCCCTGTACCTGTCCTATTGCTTCAGACTTACGTATAAAGTAAAGTATATTGTTGATAAATTTCATTTCCACAAAGTTGATGCAATCATTTTCTGAGACAGAAACAGCCATCTTCATTCCTAATGAAAACAAAGAGGACAATGTTCTTTTTATAAGGTGTGACTGAAAAATACAGTGAATGGTTTTATAAAGGTTTGTGGCAATAAAAGACACATTACCATGAATCCCCCTCAAAATATCCCCCTCTCAGTTTGCACAAAGACAGTTGTCAGTGCAATGTCCACAGCAGTTCTGGGGGCCTTACATGTTTAGCTGTGCTGTCCTGGCCGCCTTGATGTCCTGCGTCAACTCAAAACGTTTACCTTTCATGATCATTTTGAGTTTAGGAAAGAACCAAAAGCCACACAGTGCTAGCTCCAGTGAATAAAGTGGATGAGGATACACCGTCATGTTTTTACAAACCCGTCTTTGCCTGGGATGGCACTCGGTAGCAGCATGCACGGTATTTCTTTTTTGTCATAGCTCATAAAGACCTTTGTGAAAGGGAACTTCCAGAACTGCTTCAGAAAGTGGCTAGATTGATGGGACAAGTGTGTTCAAATCAAGGGGGAGTATTTTAACAGGGATTAATAGCAATGGATCTTATAACACATTTAAAAATGTAAACATTCACTATATATCTTGATCATACTGCATGGAAACAAGCAGTCTTTTATTACTACCTTTTTCTTTTCTTTTGTCTTTTTGAGACAGGGTCTCTCTACACAGTTCAGACTGGCCTTAAGCTCACTTTGTAGCCCAGGCTGGTCTTGAACTCTCAACAGTCCTCCCACCTCAGCCTGTTGAGTGCTGGGATTACAGGTGTGCACTACCATGCTGAGCTCTTTTTCCTTCTTATTATTAAAATTTTTTATTGGTATATTTTTGCAGCATGTAATGATTATATGCATTGTGTGGTGTACTCAAAAGCATGGTGTTTTGACACAGCGAATAAAGCAGGCTGAAGGTGTCTCAACACCCATCACTTCTGCTTCCTTTTGATTCTATTTTGCTTCTGAAGCATAGGATGGGACATTCTCTGAAGTTCCCTTATCTTCCTAAAGACTGGATGCACCAAAGAGGACCATAACTGTCTTCAATCTTATTTCTGAAATTTCACTGACCAAGAAAGATTAACTCGCATAAGAGAGACAGAGAATGAAAACCAGACGCCATGCCTTGAGCCCAAGGAGCTTTGTCCTAGGACCTTGTTTGTGTTCTGGGTCCCTTGTCTCCCAGGACAACTTACTGCCCCTGAAAAACTGCCTCCACCCTCCATTTCTCTCTCCTCTGTATTCAAGCTCCCACTGTCAGGATCTTCGAAATCTCACGTTCTGTACGGCTCTCTGGATCACGCATGTTAATGAACCTCATAGGGCTTTCTCTGTTAATGTGCCTGTTGACACTTCATTCCAGCTGACTTAAATACTGAAACTTCAGAGGGAAATCTGAACTCCGCCTCAGAAAAATGACCGGGAAGCCCTACTCCACAGTGCACCAGTGTCTTGGGTCCCCGAAGGCAGTTATGGTTGGACTCCAAGGGAAGTGGTTGGCCACCCCTGTCACTGGACACTGTGATTTGTCCTCACCCAACTTACGTCCCCAGTGTGGTGGGGCCCAGTGGGAAGCTAGCAGAGTATGTCAGAGTGGAACTCAGATCTCATCTTGTAGTGACTCAGCCACAAGTGAGAGGGACAGAAATAACAGAGCGTGCTGTAAGCAGGACATAGGCGAGCTCCTTTCTGCAGCACGAGACGCCTTCTCAGAGGAAGTGGCAGTGGGGTGGCACTCCCAAAGCCTGGGGAGAGTAGTCACGGAAGGACTAACTTGGCCAAGGCCAGGAGGCGGCGAAGGGCTGAGAGTGTGCGGGTTGCCTGAGGCCTCCTCATCTTTACCTTAGGGAGGGCAATTCTGTTGTTCAGGAAGGGTGCATTTCTGCAGATCCCACATGGGTCAAGATTACTTGTTCCCTGGGAATGAATGTAAAGGCGTGGTAGGAGATATTCTTGGAAAACATCAATCTACAACTGCCAAAATATATACTTCTGTTTTGGTTTTTACTTTTTTTTTTTTTTTTGGTCTTTTTGAGAAAGGGTCTTGAAATGCGGTTCAGGCTGGCCTTGAGCTCACTTTGTAGCCCAGGCTGGCCTCGAACTCACAATGATCCTCCTGCCTCAGCTTCCCAAGTGTGAGATTACAGGCATGTGCCACCATGCCCAGCTTGGGTTTTTTTTGGGGGGGGGGCCGGGGAGTTACTATGCAATTCAGGCTGGCCTTAAATTCACTAGGTGGCCCAGGCTGGTCTCAAACTTGCAGCAGTCCTCCTGCCTCAGGCTCCTCAGCACTGACATTACAAGATGTATACACCCTGGCCTTAGACTTGCTTTCCTCGTTCCCATTTTCTCAGTATTACTACAGTGTTTTGTAGAGTATTCTCTCCACATAAAGAATGGTGGAACTTGGCTTTTTGGGTGGCGGGTATTGGGCCTTTACACTGAGCTACATCTCTAGTCCCTTTTTATTTATTTTTTTTGAGACAAAGTCTTACTAGGTTGCCGAAGCTGGGCGCAAACTTGGAATCCTTCTGCTTTGGTCTTCCAGAGTTCCACTATGCCTGGCTGGTATTTGAGTTTTTTAATAATGTTTTTTTCCTACATTTAACTTGTGTCACAGCTTTTATATTGGAGTTGCTTTTTAGTGTAAATGGTCCTAAAATCCCTTAACACTTGATGCTATTGTTATCAGATAGAAAAAATATTTAGAAGTATGTTAAAAAAATAGCACAAGCTTCTAGTTCAAGGCAACCTGAAGTACATGAGGCCCTCCCCGTCTAAGGAAAAAATAAGCACAGAAATTACCTGAATGGCTCAAGAACTTCTGAGCTATTTAGGAACACCTAAACTTACACGATCCTGCCACAAGGCAGATAATTCTTCCAGGTGTAAGAGACACTTTTCTATGTGGCAAGAGTGTTTTTTTTTTTTTTTTTTATGTCTTTTTTGAGACAGGGTCTCGCTATGCAGTTCAGGCTGGCCTTGAGTTCACTTTGCAGCCCAGGCTGGTCTCGAATTCACAACGATCCTCCTGCCTCAGCCTCCTGAGTGCTGGAATTACAGGAGTGTGCCACCACAGCCAGCCAAGACTATTATTTTTATGTGACACGTTTTCCCCCTCTAATTCACCTCACAGAAGTGCAATGTGTAATGTAATCCCTTTGAGGAAAGCCTGGGAAGGAGGGGCACGGTATGAAAGCCTCAAGGCTGGCTAAAGAGGCTTAACTTGTTTTTCTCCTAAAAACAAAATGGACCGTTTAAATAGAATAAAGACATATTTAAATTTATTTTTATTTATGTATTTTTATGCATTTTTTAAAAATTTTGAGACAAGATCTCACTATGTAGTCTAGGCTGCCTTGGAATTCACTGTGCAGCTAAGGTTAGCCTTGAACTTGTGGTGATCTTCCTCCCTCAGCCTCCTGAGTGTTTGGATTATAGGGATGTGCCACCATGCCTGGCTGAAATGTATTTTTAATAAACAGCATGGTAGTGTCATAGAGAATAGATTCTACCGGCCAGAACTGGACAGAGACCAGAAGCAACTTTAATCATTAAGCGCTGATAGGGCTATAATATGTTAGGATTTTTTTTTCTTTTTGCTGATTGTAGATCCAATGGAAGAAGAGCAGCTAAGGAAAATCACAAGATTTCTGACTTGGGAACTTATTCAGTGGTTACCCCATGACCTAAGTATAGACAGAATGGAAAACAGCTGGGGAGGAAACAAATTGGACCAGCTTTGCTAATCTGAGAGAAATGTGACATAGAAGCCAAGGGAGAAAGGCGTTCCGAGGAGAGGCTGCCGGGAATCAGAAGCTGTGGGGCCCAGAACACAAGCTTGACGGTGGCCACTATGAAGGACTGGTCCTTGGTTACCAGCCTGGGTAAAGCGGAGGTCGACAGCGAAGCAGAACACAGTAGGAGGGGGAAAGGTGAAGAGAGCAATTGAAAACTTAACTCTTTCAGGAAGGCCGCCTATGGGGGTGGGGGGAGTTCTCTGAAGACATGCAACTCGCAAATGCCAACTTCTGGCTCCCGGTTACCCCCCAATGCGTGTTCAAATAACTTGTTTCCAAAACCTGGGGGTCACTTCTGACTCCTTTCCCTAAGGCTTCAGATATACACTAGCACTGTTTTGTTTTGTTTGGTACTGGGAACCGAACTCAGGACCTTGTGTTTGCCAGGCACGCGCCATGCAGCTGAGCTATCTCCCTGGACCGCTAGCAGTGGTTAACATCAAGCCTCTTCACTCCTGGCATCCTCCATTTAATACTCGGTGTTCTCGCTTCTGCCGGGCCAGAACTTTCTCTGCTTTTTACCCCTTACCAAAGCCTTCTCCTCTTAAACCTTTATCTTTCAAATCTCAGTTGAAAAATGTCCTCTTGGAAGACTTCCCAGACTCCTCCATTCCTAACGTATCCTTCTTGGACTCTCCCTGACCCTTCCCTCACTTCCTCTTTATGCTTCTGAAACAGTTTTCACTACACTGAATTTATTAATACTTGGATTACAACTAGGTTTGCCTGGCTTCACTCTGAGCTTCTTTAGACAATGACTCTTTCCTTCCTGCCCCAACATCTGGAAAGAGTTTACTACAGAGAA
This sequence comes from Dinomys branickii, assembly GCA_004027595.1. Lineage (NCBI taxonomy): Eukaryota > Metazoa > Chordata > Mammalia > Rodentia > Dinomyidae > Dinomys > Dinomys branickii. The sequence continues at coordinate 10,524 of PVLD010013928.1, read as the reverse complement.
GGAGCTCAATAAATGTTAAATAAACACACGCTTGGTACCATAAACCTTCTAGCCGTGATAGTGTACAAAGGACTATTGGAATTTCTTTTGCCAGATTTAAAACCTTTCTATCTAAAAGCCAACAAGAGCGGGTACCATGGCACTTGCCTGTAACCCCAGCACTCAGGAGGCTGAGACCGCAGGATCACAGCAAGTTCAAGGCCAGCCTGAACTGCATAGCGAGACCCCGTCTCAAAAAAACAAAAACCCCCTTAAAAAAAATCCACACACAAACACAAAACAATGAGAGCCTGAAAACATTTTTAAAAACTAGAACAATTTCTCTAACATTCATTTTCCTAACAGCTTTTTATTGCCTGTATTTATTTTGAATTCTTCATTTTTTTTTTATCATGTTGTGTCCCAATACACCGTGACAGTGGTGGCCAAGGAACCTATGGTACGCCTGCTGCAGTGGGCTATCTGCTGCACTGAAAACTCTAAAAGGTTCCCCGTCAGCATCACCCCCCTCAGGTTCTTATCCTTGTTCCTGCACTCTCACCTCCTATCAGTGAAAACTATAGCTCTCAATGGATAAAAATGCACCTCATATTCTTGTTTGTTTTTGTAGTGCTGGGGATTGAACCCAGGGCCTTGTGCATGCAAAGCAAGACCTCTACTGCTGAGCCACACCCCCAGCCCACCGTCATCTCCTATTCTTAGGATTGATATTTTTATTTTTTTATTGTTTAAATTTTATTTATTTATTTATTTATTTATTTATTTATTTTTGAGACAGGATCTTGCTATGCAGTTCAGGCTGGCCTTGAGCTCACTTTGTAGCCCAGGCTGGTCTCAAACTTGCAATGATCTTCCTGCCTCAGCCTGCTCAGTGGCTCAGGCTTGTGCCACTGTGCCCTGCTGGACTGATATTTTTTAAAAAAAATAATTATAGCAACCTCAGAAAGATCCTCCCAGGAGTATATAGCAGCAATTTATTCTTTGAAACAAAACATTTTAGTAATACACGCCTTTGAAAACTAGCCCGTGGAAAGCAAAGGGCAGGCCATTATGACAAATTACGTGAGTTCCAATTTTGTCTGGGTAAAGTAACTTACTGAATTCCAAGGGTCTCCATTTCCTGATTTGAATAATGAGGAAGTTGTCTGGTCAAGCCTTACCGTCTTTCCCAGCCTCAAATTCTGTGATTTTAGACTAGTTAAGCCCAGGAGAGAACCATTTACATGTGGCCAATGCCCTGGTAGCCACTTCCTCATAATTCTGAGGCAGCACATATTTATTCAATATTTATTATGCATTCAGCATTGTTAAATCGCTGAGTACAAAAAATGTAGTGTAAGGTTAAATGTAAACATGCCTTGAATTTAAAAAGCAGCTGTGATTATGTTTACCCACTTCCTGCAATCCCAAACCTGTGAAATGGACAGAGGAGGAAATGATGGGGCATTGTATAATTACTTCCCCAAACTCAGGTGACAGTAACAAGATCAAAACCCAGCTTTTAAGTTCTGAAAATCATTTCGTCCCCCAAAACTCTGCCATTTTATGAATGTAAGTACTCCAGATGGTTGCTGAAGAGGTGGGAATAAAATACTCAGAAAATTACATAGCTGCGTATAAAAGGTGTATTTAATCAGTTGCTAAATATACTTGAAGCAGAAAGTCAAATGGATGCAGTGTGAATGGGGAATTACATTTAATCTCAAAGAATTACTTAAGATTTGAGTAGACAAGCCAGGCATGGTGGTGCACACCTATAATCCCAGCACTCAGGAGGCTGAGGCAGAAAGATCATTGGAAGTTCAAGGCCAGCCTGACCTACAAAGTGAGCTCAAGGCCAGCCTGAACTGCATAGCAAGATCCTGTCTTAAAAAAAAAAATTTTTTTTTGAGTAGATGGAAAAGGGCACAGTACAGCATTTATGTTATGATCAGAACAATGTCCTGGGGGGAGGCAGGCTGAGTGGATCTATCTTTTGGCTCTTGGAATATCTCTGCAGGGAGCTGCAGGGGACACAGGATCATGGAGGACTGGGCAGGTCTGCATCCTCTGTGCCCTGTGTTTTGGCTGGGGAGGAGGACGGCATTTTGTATTTGCTCCACTAATGCTGTTTAGAACCGCACCCAGGACAGTCTGGGCAAATCTTTCACCACTTGGAAAATGTGGAAAGCGAACATTCTTAACTTTTGTTTGCTTTTTATTAAATCTTGCACTCCCTACCTGCCCCGCCCCCCCAAAAAAGAACACCCCACAGAGATTATGGAAGACTTTGGAAGTCCTACAGAAGAGTCTGAATTTAATCCTACAAGCAATAGGAAAACACTAAAGGTAAAAAAACACAAAAAATTGAAAGAGGCTTTAGTAGAACTTGAAATAGCCGAATACAGGTAAAAAGTAAGATGTGAGGATGTCCTGATTTCCTGTTACTCAACTTTGAAATAGAGATATTATTCAGCCCTTCCCCGACTGTAAAATACAATTCTCCGGGAAGTGCTGTATGACCTACTACTCAAACCACCCACCCCAAGGACGATGCTGCAGCTTTGGTCATGATCACCCAGCTTGTACAAAGCTTCTGTTTACTTTTGACATAATGCATTCAGAGTCGAGACTTACATTAAAGAGGAGCGTATTTATTATATCACTCCGAAGCAAGGATTCTCAGAGGGGCACAAAATCAAAGTTATTTTCGAATAATTCGAGGATGTAATTTATCTTTCTTACTCTGGTCCTTTGCAAGTGTGGAAGAGTTTACCGGGGGACACACCCTGTGCAATGCCCCAAAAGCTTGAGGGCGAAGTCTTCTATTCATTTTTTAAAAATTTATTTATTTTTTGAGAGACTCTCGCTATGCAGTTCAGGCTGGCCTGGAGCTCACTTTGTAGCCCAGGCTGGTCTCAAATGCGCAAGGATCCTCCTGCCTCAGCCTCGTGAGTGCTGGGATTACTGGCGTGCGCCATCACGCCTGGCACAAGTCTTCTATTCAGACATCAGATTTGCAGAAATGAAAAAAATCAATTAATACTAGATTTTTCCACAATACATTTATCTTTTTAGAATACATAGTTATCTACTTTTCACAATAATCTTTAAAGTGTCATTTATGAGAGTGTGATGTACTTATTAGGATAAATTACCCAATAATGATGTTTTAAATCTCTCAGTTTTCCTTCCTAATACGGTAAATTATAATAATGCAGCAAATAGCAAGGGTACTCAATAATTCCTACTGGAGGAAACAGGACGAGGCCAAAACGTTTGCAGGGTTTCTGCTGAGACTTTGCTTAGGTTCCTTACGCCACTCCTGAGGGCCGTGTTAGAAATGGGAGGACTTAAGTTCCTCCTAATAAGCTTTAAAAAGTTGTTTTTCAAACTTCTCATTGTCACATCCCGGTTTCCCAGTAAAAAGCACAGCGTGTCTTACCCGTGCGAATAGTTTTCCTGCTAGACAAAGGCGCGAGGTCCGGATCCCGCTCCCGAGGCCGCGCGGATCCACGGAAAGGCTCATTCCGCCGCCAACCCGCCCTCCCTGCCCTGCCCGCCCTGCCCGCCCTGCCCACCGCCGGCTCCGGGGAGCGGCCGCGCGGAAGGGGAGGAGACAGCTGCGGCGCCTGGGACCCGCCCTGAAGTGCTGGCTCTGTGCTGGTGCGACAGAACTGGAAGCAAAGTGTTAGAAATTAACAGCATCTCGTCTCGTTTACTCTAAAAATCACTATTTAATGAAACGAGGCTGGGTGCGGTGGCACACCTGTAATCCCAGCAGCACTCGGGAGGCTGAGGCAGGAGAATCGTTGCAAATTCGAGACCAGCCTGGGCTACAAAGTGAGCTCAAGGCCAACCTGAACTGCATAGTGAGACCCTGTCTCAAAAAACAAAACAAAACAAAAAAGCGATTTCTAATGTTAAAGTTGGGGCTCAGCCCTTTCAAAATCTGCACCTCTTTCAGAAGTACAGAAAGCAGGCACTTAAGTCATGCGTGCAACTACTCTGTCCTACGGAAGCATCTTCTCATCTCTGTTAGTCTTGGAAACTCTGCTTACATTTTAGCACAAAATTTCCAAACAGTGTTGGATAATCATGCACGCTGGAGTAATTCTTACGATATAATCATAGCGCTTAACATACTTCTAAACCATAAACTTCTTTTGGAGGAAAGACTATTTTCCATAATGTTTCATTTCTTTCAACTTACGATCTCATTCAGAACTTCTCCCTCCCAAACCCAGCTTGGTACCAGATAGTTGATGGAGGCCCCTAAAATGTGCTTATCAGGGGAACAAAAGCAGTCTCTTTTCAGGAAACTTTCCCTTCATCCGTTATGTTAATGCAAACTAAAATGCACACCATCGCTAGAATTTTATTGAATAATTTTCCTTTTTTCTGCAGTTGAAAGGAAAATTTGGCCTGGTATAAGAGCAAACATGTATATGCAATTTCCAGAGCTAGAACCTTTCATTCCTGGAATAGCAGCAAGACTCTGGTTTAGAATATATGAAATCTGATTTAAGGCGATGTATTTTTAAGCTTCATATTCAATTTATTAAAAATAGACTTTTTGAAAATGCAACTTTTAAAGAGGAGAGGGCAACTATTACAGCCTTGAAAATGATAAACAGAAATAAAATTTCTCAGATAAGAGAGGGTTTCTAGAATTAGGAAACAAAATACATACAAAAACAGCTGATTTTTAAAAATGTAAACAGGATCTTTCCTTTCCTAAAGTCATAAAAACATCATATCCATAATAGTGATTACAAAGGAAGTCTGTAGCAGGATCACTGGAGGTGCTTGATATGGTAGTGGCTTAGAGGGAAAAAAAATAATAGCCTTTTTAAGAAGTACAGCCCGGCACGGTGGCAATTGCCTGTAATTCCAGCACTTGGGAGGCTGAGGCAGGAGGATCCTTGGGAGTTGGAGACCAGCCTGGGCTACAACGTGAGCTCAAGGCCAGCCTGAACTGCACAGGGACACCCTGTCTCAAAAAGACAAAAGCAAAACAAAACAAAACAAAGAAGTACGGTAAGAATTCACAGGGGACTGAATTTGAGATGGCAGGTTTCCATCCTCCAACCATGGTGTCCACTTATGTCAGTTAACATGAAAGCATGCATATGGTTAAAAGGTGATCAGAGGTGATCAGAGGTTAAAAGGTCATCAGCAGACGAGTTCCGTAAGTGACCCGCTGCCAGGGAGCGGTTTCCGGGCTGAAGAAGGCCGAATGCACAATATGAGCCTTTCCAAGTTTGGGGATGTCATTTCCCCCTTGACATAGGGTAACACAAGTGTCTCCGTGCCCTGCATTCTTCACAGGGTTGTTGTGGAGATCAAATGAGATCATGATGTTATCCTTTGAAGACTTCAAAGCCCTGGAAAACTGTACCCTTATACTGCCTTCCATTCTTTTTATTTTTCATTTTTTAGACGGGGTCTCACTGTGTAGTTCAGGCTGGTCCCAGACTCACTATGTAGCCCAGGCTGGCCTCACACTTGAAGCAATCCCCCTGCCTGGGGTTACAGGCATGTACCACCCTACCTGGTCATTTCACTAATTCTTAACTTCTTAGTTTATACAATGAATCTAAGATTTTAAAGATAAAATAAGATGCCATGGTATAAACTTGATGAGAAAGCATTTGTGTATTATGCACAATCACTTTTTCCCTATAAATACCTTAAGGACCAGGTGATAAGCAGCAGTTTAGATATCATAAAATATGAAGTTTGGGAGAGAAAAATAAATTAGTAGCCACCAAGTTTTGGGATTTAACAGACCATTAAAAAGCAGCAGTAGCCAGATGTGGTGGCACATATGTGTAATCCTAGCACTTGAGAGGCTGAAGCAGGAGGATCACCTTGAATTTGAGCCTAGCCTGGGCGACATCCAGCCTGCATTGCAAAGCAAGACCCTGTCTTAAAAACAAAACAAAACAAAACAAAAAGAGGAACCAACCAAACAAAAACCCAGCAGTAATGATAATAATGAAGACGAGAGAAACATCAAGTGGACAATTTTGTTTTAACAAATAAAGACACTGACACATTTAAAAATCTTTACATTTTTATTTCATAAAAGGTTATTTTGTATAAAAATAGAAAGTATTGTAATGAAGGAGAGTCCTTTGAAGTGAGTACATTTGGTTTATGAAAATGTACTACTTTATTTTACTATAGATAATAAAATTTTTAACATGGATTGCTATCATTCCTCAGTGACCAGGATTCTTTGAAGACTGTCAATAACTTGCACCAAATGATTTAATCTGGTATTTATTTATTTATATTTTGCGGTACCGGGGATCAAACTCAGAACCTTGCACCTGCCAGGCAGGTGCTTATTCCACTGAGCTGTATCCCCAGCCCGTAATCTGGTATTTAGTAAGTGGCAACTTGATGACGACTAACATTTCAATAAAAGGCAAAGGGAAAAAAACACACACAATAATGTATGTGTGTTAAATGTAGTTCTCCAAGGTGTAATATTGCACACCTAGAGTTCATTAAGGCATGTTATTGACCTCTGTGTTATGTTTTTCTTAAAACCAACAACTGAAGCTGAAGTTTAGAAATCTACCTGTGAAATTGCATGTCAAAATTGTAATGTTAAAGCACCCAACATGCCACAAGTATGTAAATCACTCAGTATTCCAAAATACCTTTTTAAAGCTTCTCCTAGCAGATCGACTAAACTTACTAAATATCCAGAAAGAAATTTTCTTGAAAGGTGTGATTCTGCCAGGTGCACACCTGTAATCTCAGCCCAGGGGAGGCTGAAACAGGAAGATTGCTGGAAGTCCAAGGCCAGCCTTGGTTAGAGAGTGATTGTGTGGCCAGTCTGAACAGCATAATGAGACCCTTTCTCAGAAAACCAAAAATAAAAAACGAGATGTGATTCTGAACCTCTTCTTGTTGTGCTAAGAAGAAAAGGCAACAGTAATGGAGGGTGTGGCTCTAGAAGCCTTCTGACCTGTGAGATTACCTCAGAACCTCAGATTTAGGCCCTTCCTGCCAGCACTCGACCTGGACCAATACCTTTTAGTTGAAAAGAAGAGGTAAGTGTAGTGATATGTGCTTTTCTTGTTTATTTTTGAGAGACGGGATCTGGCTGTGCAGTTTAGGCTGTCCTTGAACTCACTATGTAGCCCTAGCTAGCCTCGAACTTGAGGCGATGCTCCTGCCTCAGCCTCTGGACTATTGGGGTTATAGGCATGCGCCAACAAATCTGGCGGTGTACCCTTTTGCTGACATTCCAAATTTCTGGCACACACCTTAGGTTTAATTTGGTCACTCTTTGTTCTTTCTTGAGATCTATTTCAGAATTTCCTATTGTTTCTATAGATACACTGGGAGGAAACGAGAGACCTCTGTTTCCAGAAGATTCTAAATTGACGATGATGTAAGCAGAGAGAATCTTCCTTTAGGTGGCTGCTCCGGAAGCCAGCCAACCCGGAAGGCAGGGCAGTGCGGCAGCGTCACATGACTCGCGCGCTGGCTGGCGGGAGTCCGTGGCTCCTGCCGCGCTTCACAACGGAGTCTGCGCACTGGCGCACCTCACATTCCCGCGCTTTCGCTGACAAAGGAGGTTGGTGGGCGGCTGAGTGGGTCGGTTTTGGGTGGGGCTGGAGGCTCTGAGAGTGTGACCGAGTGTGAAACAAGGCAGCGAGAGAGAAGGGGAGAGAACTTTGAGGGTCTTTAGTGAGGCCGCGGCACAAGCAGCGGAAGAGGGCTGAGGGCACGTGCGGGGGAAAGGGCTGTGTCATGGCGTGAGGCACCGCTCGGCGCCGCGTGGAGTTGAGGGAAACGGTTGCGCCAGGCGAGGAGGGTAGTTGTCGGCAGTAACCTAGACACCAGCACCCAAGATTGCGTAGCCTGGGGCGGTCTTTGGTATTTGTCCCGCGGTGAGGACCAGCCGGTCGTGGACCAGCGTGAGGCTTAAGGCTTTACGCTATGGCAGAAAATGAATTTGTTTTTACAGAGGCAGCATCTCCCAACTATAGAAGTTTAATTTGGCATTTGTACATATTCTCTTTCTCTGAGAAAGGTCTGAGAGGGAGAATTGAAAGGGGAAGACGGGGACGGGAACAGAGACACCGAGCGCGTGTGTCGCCTTCTCCGAACGTTCCCGGCCTCCAAAGCGGGGTCAGCACCATCGCGCGTGCGCAGTGTGTGCTTACGGGTGTGCTGAAGTTTATGTGCAAAGCGCTGGCAGGGATGCGGATATAGGAGGCGGGACTGCAAAATATGGAGTATTTTAATGAAATGGATTAGAGTAAAAGACGCACTGCTTTTAATCCCGCTCAAAATAGCTCCCTTTGCCGAGAGCAGAGTTATCCCACCGTTCTCACCACTTTTCAGAGGCAGTTCTAGAAGTCTTCTTTCATATGTTTCCGTTACACACAACAGAGGACTTCTAGAAGGCTTCAGCAAGTAGCAAGAATGATGATTGCTCAAGATGAAAGTGTGTTCAAAGTGAAAGAGAATATTTTGAGGGAGCTTAATGCCAGTGTGTCCTTTACTGTAATAAGTTAAACGTTTTTAACATTCACTGTATCTTTGATCACCCATTGTGCTCTACTGAATTTATTAAACAGCCTTCCCTATAATTTGTTTTTACCATCATATGTGTATATATACATGTTATATATGACTAATCAGATCCAATTCAGCATGTTTTTTAAAAAAGTAAACCAACAACTTTAATGTAGGTTTCATGTTTAAGATGTAAAATCCTTTTAGCTTGCAATAGTTTTTCCTTTAAGTTTAAACTTAATGTTATAGACTCCTAGGATAAATACCTTTCTTTTTTCTCTTTTTTTTTTTGTCTTTTTGAGATGGGGTCTTGCTATACAGTTCAGAATGGCCTTGAGCTCACTTTGTAGCCCAGGCTGCCTCTAACTCGCAATGATTCTTCTGTCTCAAGCTCCTGAGTGCTGGGATTACAGGCCTGCACCACCAGGCTGGGCAATACCTTTCAGAATCTATGGGAAAGGAATTTGATACGATATTTAGATAAGGTAGGACAGTAGAAACAATCTTAGACTAGAAAAGAGAGATCTTGTTTCTGGTTTGGCCTGGTCTTGTTTGAACTTACTTAAACATCTCTGTTCTTGTTTTTTCATTTGTTTAAAAGAGAGTGTGACATAGAGATATTGAATGAGATGAAGTAAAAGATCTATTTTAACATTTAGGATTTTGGAAGCTAGAATGAGCAAGTCCTGAAACAAGGCAGAAATGTCAAAAGGATTCATTTGGCAGAGTATGTATAGAAGAGTAGTGGGAAATGATGAGGGTGGTAGGTTGCCCCAGATGATGGGGGGCTTTGTATACCAAACTGGGGAATTTGAACTTAGCCTTGAGCAACGAATAGTCAGCAGGACGTTTTTAAATGAAGGGGATGCAGTGATCAGAGTTTTGAATTGCTGAAGTAGCAGTTGATAGGATGAATTAGGGAGAAATCATACATAGGTAACTGACAGGTCGTGAGAACTTAAGAGCAGCAGTAGAAATAGAAAAAGGAAAGGATTCAAGAGAGCTGTAGCATGGAGTTTACCTGAATTTTGACATTGCTCTACACTTTATAGTTTGTGCTAGCAGGATATGATGGAAAACCACCTTGTAAAACCCGATTCTAGAAATTGCAAGAGGCCAAGAGAAGTGGAGGTAAGCTACATTTGTGGAGATTTATCTTTGATTCTGTTTTACGTTGTTTTCAAATTTCTTCCATTTAAGGAAGTTCTACTAATAAATGGCAGTTAAAGTTTTCATATTCCAAGAGCGAGGTTTGTTCACATTGATTCTAGCTGTGTTTTCACTAAGTATACACCTGCAAGAAATTACTGGGAGATTCTCTCTTGGTAACTTGTGACCTATAGACAGAATGGAGTCCATGCTTTTATGACACAGAATTTTCTGTAATAACTAAAAAGCTACCTAGATACTTTACTCATTGATCTTTTAAAGAAGAACCCTGTATATAGTCCTTTACCTCTGTCCCTACCCATTGATTTGTTGCATTTTAGATACTTGTTTGCTCCTTAAACACATACTGTCACATAATTTTGCAAGTACTGTTGTCCAAATTATTGTTGCTGTAAAGCTATGAAAATACTGGCTCAAGATTTAAAACATATTCTGAATCTAATTATTTTTTGAGACAGGGTCTCACTGTGCTTCTGGGATGGCCTAGAACTCACTATGTAGTCCAGACTGGCCTCAAAGTCACGGCAGTCATGGCAGTCCTCCTTTTAGCCTCCGCAGTTCTGGGATTACAGTTGTGTGCCATTATGCCTGGCTCAAAATCTAATTTAAAATTTAAAATGTAGTATGTTGGATGAGGGAAAGGAGAAAAGAAAGAGACAGAAATGTATGTATGTATATATGAATATACATATATGCAGGAGGGCTAACATGGTTCTACTATTGTATTATATCACTTAATGCTAAGGAATAATTGATGACGGGTTATTTGATCAATATTGTATGTCTGTATGTATTATCCTGAACACACACTTCGAAGATATCAATATG
>PVLD010013927.1:0-54145 GCA_004027595.1 Dinomys branickii | reverse complement strand
AGTACAGAGTAAGGCTGAAGGGGGACGGCAGCATTGTGGAACATAGGAGAAGGGGAGGGAGGGTCGGGCCTTTTACAGCCTATTGCGGAAAGGTGCATTATTGCAGCATATGAACTCCACTTTAGATTTTGTGTTGAAGAGGGACATGAGGCTGCACAGGCTGCTACAGCTTTGCCGAGCATACTGGAACTTGCCATCTTCATAGATCTTTCACAGGAGGCACGGCTGGGCTCCGTGAGTCTGGCAGGAGCTTTCGTTACTCTCACAAATGCCGCTAATATTTGTCTGCTCATACTGGACACCAGTCAGAGCTTGCACAAAGTCCGACAGCAAGGTGGGGCCCAGAAAGAGCGGCAGGTACTTTCCCATATCGATGGTACCCAGGACCTTTCCTTGTCTGACAGACTTGAGTTCCAGTCCTAGAGGATTTGAAAGGTTTCAGAATCCTGAAGATAAGTTAGACATCAACCTTTCCTAGGGACTTCTGGGAAGATGGCGACCAGGTAGGCAGCAGAGAGAGAACCTCCCAGAGGATTACCACCCAGACAATGGAATATAGCAATATGAAGACAGAAAGGAGAGAGGTGTGTACCCGGAACCCAAGAAGGATCTGAAATGGGAACTGAAGCCCTAGGAAAGACCAAGCAAAACCTCTCCTGGAGGAAAGGATCGGAGGGCCGCCACGGCACAGTCGGAGGGAGAAGAGACAGGGAAAGAGCTGGTAATGCTGTTTAAATGGCTGTGTACTTCTATACAAGTTCATATTCTTGTGAACTTGCTTTTTGGGTGGTACCGGGGATTGAACCCAGGGCCTTCCCACTGGGATAGGCCCTGAGGCATTTTTAATTTTGAGACAGTCTCAATAAATCATTAAGTTGCCCAAGCTAGGCTCAAACTTGTGATCTTCCTCCTTTAGCTTCCCAAGTGCTGGGGCACATACCACCATGCCAAGCTCTGTGAAGGGATAATTTCACTGTTTCTGATTTGTATTTCACTAATGACTGATGTTAAGCCTCTTTTAAATTGCCCTTAGTCATTTGTATGTTTTCTTTGAAGAAATGTTTATTCAGTGCTTTGCCCACTTTTAAATTGGACTGTCTTTTAACAGTTCTTTATATATTCTGGTACTAGAGTCTAGATCCTTATCAGATGTCCCAAAGAGTTTTCCTCATTCTGTAGGATGTCTCTAGTTTCCTGGTAATGCCTTTTGGTGTCTAATTTTTAATTTGATGAAGTCAAATATATCCATTTTTTCTTTTGTTGCTGTATCTATAAATCTATTGCCAGATCCAAGGCCATTAAAATACATATATAAAATTGCCCAGGCTGGGCTTGAATTTACAATCCTCCTGCCTCAACCTGTCATAGTGGGATTATAGGTATATGCCACCACATCTGGCTGGATCTTAAGGTTTTTGATCCATTTTAGTTTCTGTATTTGGCATAAAGCAGGGGTCCAATTTTACTCTTTTGCACGACACTATCTACTTATGCCAGCATCATTTGTTAAAGGACTATCTTTCCTCACTGACCGAAAGATCCTTGCTGAAAATCAGTTAGCAATGGAGGTTGGGTTCCCTTAATTTCAATTCTTTTTTGGGGGGGACAGGGTCTCACTATGTTGCTCAGGCTGGCTTTAAACTTCAAATTCTTCTTCCCCACCCCGAGAAAGGGAACTATAAGTGTGTGCTACTACACAGTGTAGCTTCTCAATTCTGTCTTTATGCCAAGAAAAAACTATTTATTGTTTTGTAGGCAGTTTGAAACCAGAATGTGTGTGTGGTCCAACTTTATTCTCTTTGAAGAGTGTTGTGGCAGTCAGAGACTTCTGTAATTGAACTTCAGGACTGATTCTTTAGTCTCTGCAGAAAAGGCCACTGGGATTTTGACAGGATAGACCCTTCTTTTTTTGCGGTCGATTGTGGGGATTGAACCCAGGGCCTTTTACAAGGAAGAGCTCTACCACTGAACAACATCCCCAGCCTACAAAATGAGGTTAAGGGAAAAAATCGGCCAGGGGGTGCCGCTTGGAGGTCAAGGGCACACGGAACACGGGGCCCCTCCATCAAAATTGTTTGAAACCTCACGAAAAGAGTGAGACCTATAGTGGAGCGCGCATGGCTTGGGGAGTTTAAGGCACTGCCTGCCGCGTGGGTGATTTTTGCAGTTATCTGTTCGTTTTTTGCAACTATCAGGGAGGTTTATTTTCAGTGTCAAAAGACCAACGACGAAAGGAACTGCCCTTCTCTGATCTATCCTGAAAGCCTGGTAACTACAAGAATGCACAGGACAGCCAGTGTCCAAAGTCACCACTTTTACCGCAAAAGCCAGATGGTCCAGCCAGAGCCTGCTCCCAGTACTCGGCGGCCCGCGCTGCCAGGATAGACCCTTGATGGCATACATGCCACAGCAGGCACATAAAGTCTTCTCTATGACATCACAAGTTATATGAGTTGTTTTTCCTAAACTAAAACCTCAGTTTTTAGGTTTAATTGCAGTGTTGGCACTTTGCCATAATAAGTGGGATTTGGGTTGCAATCTGGGCACTCTGTAAACGGTTCATCATCCCTGGGACAGACCATTTTGGGGAGTCCGGACATTGTAACAATATTGCCTACCAATTTGTGAATACAGGATGCCGTTTATTTATTTTTGGCAGTGTTTTGCAGTTTTCAGTGAAAAGTCTTTCACCTTCCTGCTTTTTTCCCTAGTGAATGGAATTATTTCCTTAATTTCTTTTTTAGATTGTTCATTGCTGGTGTACAAAACACAGCTGAGTTTGTGTGATGATCCTGTGCCTTGCAATTGTGCTTAATTTTATTAGCTCTAATAGTTTTTGTGATGGGTTCTTTGCGATTTGCTACACCTGGGGTCATGTCTTTTTGAGGCAGGGTCTTGCTATGCAGTTCAGGCTGGCCTTGAGCTCACTGTGTAACTCAGGCTGGTCTCGAACTCCTGATGGTCCTCCTGCCTGAGCCTCCCAAGTGCTGGTATTACAGGTGTGCGCCACCATGGCTGGTTCTGGGGTTGTATCTTATGTGAATATTTTACGACTTTGTTTTCAATTTGGATGTCTTTTATTTTCTTGCTTCACTGATTTGGTTTGAACTTTCAGTATGATGATAAACTAATGTAGATAAAGTAAAGTAGGTGGTAAAGTAGATATACATGTCTTATTCCTGATCTCAGGGGCAAAATTCTCAATTTTTCATGACTGAATATGTTACTATAGCTCTGAGTTACTCATAAGTGCTTTTATCAGATTCAGAAAGTTCTCGATTATTTTTTTTGGGTTAAATCTCACATAGTTATAGAGTACAATACTTTTTTTTTTTTAGAGTACAATACTTTTAAAATGCTATTAAATTCAGTTTGCTATTATTGAGTTTTGTATCTCTAGCCTCAATATTAGTTTTTCATTGCTCTTTTGACACAGGGTCATGCTATGTAGTCCAGGGTTGTCTTTAATTCATTATGCAGCCCAGGCTGGACTGGAACTTGTGGTAATCTTCCTGCCTCAGTCTCCCAAGTGCTGTGATTGCAGGCATGCACTACCATCCCCAGTCATGGTGGCACCGTAATTTATTATTTCTTATCAGGCTTTGGTATTTGGGTAATGTTGACCTTACAAAATGAGTTAAGAGATAGTCCTCTCATTTTTTGTATGTTGTAGGCTTTTGAGACAGTTTGGCAATAATTCATTAAATCCTAGAAGAATTCAGCACTGGAGCCATTTTGGTCCTGGACCTTTTTTTTTCTTTGTTGTTTTTCTTATTGCTTCAATCTTTGTTATAGGTCTGTTCAGATTTTTACCTAAGTCACTTATGGTAACTGTGTTTCTATACATTTGTCTTTCTTTTAGGCTTTGTTAGTATACAGCTATTCACAACATGGTCATATCTATTTTTTTTTTTGGTAAGGCTGTTAGTGATTTTCCCACTTCTAATTTTGTCTTTTTTTGGTGATCTAAATAAAGGTTTTCAATTTGTTAATCTTTTCAAAGAACTTTTGATTTTGTTGATTCTATTATATTTCTAGTTTCTGTTCTCATTTATCACCACTCTAATTTTTATATTGCTTTCCTCCTGGGTAGTTTTTGGCTTAATTTGCTCCTCTTTCTGAAATTCTTCAAGATGTAATTTAGGTTACTGATTTGCTGTCTTCTTCAATGAAGGTATTTAATGAACAGCAGTAATGCAATAGGCATGTGTACTTATTCCTTATCTGAGGCACAAAGTTTTTAGTCTTTACTATTGAATATGATGTTAGCCTGTGGATTTCTCGTAAGTGCCTTTTATTAACTATAAAGGATTTTAAAAGATAATGACAGTTGCATTTTGTCAAATGTCTTTTCTACATAAGTTGAGGAGATCATGGTTCTATTTCATCCCATTCATGTGATAAAATTACACTGACTGATTTTTTGTTAAACCACCTTTCTATTCCTGAGTTAAAACTTCCCGTTGCCTTTTCTGCATCTCTTTAGTTTTGCTATATTGTGTTTTTATCATTTTTCCGTCAGTATTTGTTTTGTGATTGCTCCGTTGACCCACTAATAGCTTTATTTCTACATCTTTTACATTTGCCAGTTTTCCTGCTGGTTTTGGTTGGAAAAATACTTTGTATGATTTCTTTTTTCTTTCTTTTTTTTCCTTTGTCTTTTTGAGGCAGGGTCTCCCTATTCAGTTCAGGCTGGCCTTGAGCTCACTTTGTAGCCCAGGCTGGCCTTGAACTCACAATGATCCTCCTGCCTCAGTCTCCCAAGTGCTGGGATTACAGGAGTGCACCACCGTGCCTGGCTTGATTTCAGTATTTTTAAATTTGAGACTTTTTTGCTTTTTTTTTTTTTTTTTTTAATTTTTGAGACAGGGTCTCACACTTGTAGTTCAGGCTGGTCTTGAACTCACTGTGTAGCCCAGGCTGGCCTCAAACTCATGGCAAACCTCCTGCCACAGCCAAGTGCTGGGATTACAGGAATGTGCCACCATACCCAGCTATGAGATTTTTTTTAATGGCCTGACATATGGTGTTTATGTTCTACATACACTTAAGAACGTGTATCTGTGGCACTGGGTGAAGTGTTTTATGTATTCCTTAGTTTCTTTAGGTTGCTGTTAAAAAATACTTCAGTGGCAAGGGAGAAAGCTCAGAGGTATAAAGTATAGCAAGTATAAAGCCTAAGTTCAGTCCTAGAAACCCCTCTCACAAACAAACAAACAAAAACCCCCACAAAATCCAAACAAAACTTTAGACTGGGTAATTTGTAACACAAATTTATTACTCAGTTTTGGAGGCTACAAAGTCCAGATCTAGGTGCTAGCAGGTTCACTGTCTAAGGAGGGCTTCTTCCTTCTCGATGGCACCTTCTGTGTGTCAAGTGGCAGAATGGCAAGAAAAGGGGCCACCAAGCTCCTTCAGTCCTTAATCTCATTCACAAGGGTTCTGCCCGAATGAACTAATTATCTACCCAAAGCCCCATCTATTAACAGCAATGTATTAGTGTTTACATTTCAGAGGGATACAAACATCAGAGGATAGCAATGTCCATTAGGTCCAGCTGATTTTTAGTATTGTTCAAGTCTTCTGTTTTCTTGTTGGGTATGGTAGTGCACACCTATAATCCCAGCACTTGGGAGGCTAAAGTAGGATTGCTTCTGTTTTCTTAATGATCTTCTATCTAGCCATTCTTCCCTTTGTTTTTAAATTAGGGGTACTGGAGTCTCCAATTATTACTGCAGAACTTTCTCCCTTCAAATCTGTTTGTTTCATGTACTGTAGGGCTCTTTTCTTGGTGTATATATTTATAATTGCTATATCTTAATGAAGTCACCCTTTTATCAATATATAATCTCTCTCTTGTATCCAGTTTTGGACTTACTTTGTCTGGTATTATAGTACAGTTAGCTCAGTTCTCCTTGGGTTTCTATTTGCACTGAATATTTTTTCTATCTTTCACTTTAAACTTGTGTCTCTGACTCTAAAGTGTATCTCCTACAGACAGTATATATTTGAACCAGGCTTACTTATCTATTCTGTCAGTATCTGTCTTTTCATTTTTTCACTAGAAAGTTTAATTCATTTATGCTTAAAGTAATTACTAAAAAAAGTAGGACTTCTGCCATATTGTTATTGGTTTTGGTGTATTTTTTATCTTTTTATTCAACTCCTCTACTATTGCCTTCTTTTGTGTTGTTGATCTTTTCATAATGTGTTATTATAATTTTCTCCTTACATCCTTTTCTGTGTATTTGTTAGATATTTTCTTAGGGTTTACTATGGGGATTACAATGAAAAGCGTAATATCCGAACACAGTTGACACCACAGTAGCCTCAGTAGCACACAAAAATTCTTCTCTTATATAGCTATTACTTCTATAATTTGTTGTTATCATAAATGACATCTTTATACTAAATAGTTGGCTCAAAACCACAGACTTATTGGGCTAGAGGTATAGCTCACTGGTAAAGCACATGCTTGGAAAGCCCTAGATTTAATCTCCAGCATCAAAAAAGCAAACCAAATCAGAACAGACTTATTATTTTTTATGCACTTGTTCTTTAAATGATGTATAAAATAAAAACTGGACACATAAACCAAAAATACAATACAAACTTTTATACTTACCAGAAGTCTGTTTTTTTTTTTTTTTGCGGTACTGGGGATCGAACTCAGGACCCTGCGCTTGCTAGGCAGGCGCTTATTCCACTGAGCTATATCCCCAGCCCAGTCTGTATTTCTTTGTGTGGCTTGGAGACTGTCTACTGTGCTTTCATTTCAACCTTTAGGACTCCCTTTAACATTTCTTGTAGGTAAAATGTATTCATAATAAATCTCCTCAAGCTTCGTCTATCTGGGAATGTCTGAATTTCGCCTTTGTTTTTGTAGGATAATTTTGCCAGATACACAATTCTTGGCTGACAGGTTTTCCTCACAGCACTTTAAATATGTCAGCCCAGTTCTTTCTGACCTCCGTTTTTCTTCTTCAGAGGGAAAAAAAAAATCAGCTGTTAATCTTATTGAGATGCACTGTACTAGGTAAGTCCTTTTTCTCTGGTTGCACTAGATTAATTATAATGAGATTTTGTGTAGGTTTCTTCAAATTTATCCTACTCAAGTTTACTGAGCTTCTTGGATATACAGATTCATGTCTTTCATCAGATTTGGGGGTTTTCAGCCATTGTGACTTCAGATAGTCTTACTCATCTCATGTCTTTCTTGGACCTCTATAGGTTCATCTGCTTCATGGTGTCCCACAGGTCCATTAAATTTGTTCATTTTCTTGAAACTTATTTTTTACTCCTCAGACTAGACAATTCTAACCATCCTACTGTGAAATTTGCTGATTCTTTCTTCTTTCTGCTCAAATCTGCTGTTGAAATCTTACTCTGAAATATTTATTTTAGTGTACTTTTCAGTTCCAGAATTTCTAGTTGGTTCATTTTAAAAATTTGTGTCTCTTTACTGATAGTCTGATTTTGTTCATACATTTTATTTTTCTGGTTCCTTTAGTTCTCTCTTCAGTTTCATCTTAACTTTCTTAATGTATTTAAAACAGGTGATTTTAAGTCTTTTTCTAGTAAGTCCAATGTCTGTTTTTCATCTTTATTGTTGAAGGCTACAGTCAT
Organism: Dinomys branickii; assembly: GCA_004027595.1. Classification (NCBI taxonomy): domain Eukaryota; kingdom Metazoa; phylum Chordata; class Mammalia; order Rodentia; family Dinomyidae; genus Dinomys; species Dinomys branickii. The sequence continues at coordinate 46,519 of PVLD010013927.1, read as the reverse complement.
CTATTCATTTAGTGTGCTTTCCAAAGTATTTTTGTGAAGGCTATTCTTCGTTGGGTTCATTATCACCACAAATTACATATATCAGCAGCTGTTTCTTTAGCTTTTCTTTGTGTTTTTGTTTGGTGGTTTGTTTTGGAATGTGTGTGTGCATGTGCAGTGCTAGGGATTAAATATAGGGCCTTGCACATTCTAGGTGAGCACTCTACCACTGGCTACATCCCTGCCTTTCCCTACTGCTTTGACAGAGATTTCCTTGAACACTAAGAACAAAAAGAGCCTTCTGCTGCAGCAACTACTAAAGAGTAGCAGCCATAGCTCTGTGCTACCCCACGGCTGTGGGCCTCAACAAGGGTTACCAGGTGACTTAAGAACTTGAGCAAACTGAGGCACATCCACTGCTATGGATACTTCTTCTTCTTCTTTTTTTTTTTTTTTTTTGCGGTACTGGGGACTGAACTCAGGACCTTGAGCTTGTCAGGCAGGTGCTTATTCCACTGAACTATACCTCCAGCCCTGCTATGGATACTTCACCAAACACATCAAGTTCATGCGGGACATGATCTGGGAGGTGTGTGGCTTTGCCCCCTATAAGCAGTGCACCGTGGAGCTGCTCACCGTGGAGCTGCTCACTGTGGAGCTGCTCAAGGTCTCCAAGGACAAATGGGCCCTCAAGTTCATCAAGAAAAGGGTGGGATGCATATCTGTACCAAGACAAAGTGCAAGGAACTGAGCAATGTGCTGACTGCCACGAGGAGGGCAGCTGCCAAGAACTGAGCCCCTCTGTGTACAATAAACTTTTGTAGAAAGAAGAAAAAGAACAAAAGGAAAATAAAATACCTTTTCCAGTCTATGGGCAGGCTCCATTCTAGGACCCTCCTTTAACAGTGTTTACAACATGTTCTCAGTTCCTAGCTTTTACCAAGCCTAGAAACCAGCTAGCAGTGAATTTTTATAATCTTCATAGGCCTTTTCCAAGTTCACACCTTATCCTAGGCATGAATGTGACTTTCTAAATTCCTCAAGTGTGCTTATGAAGGCCCTCATTTTACCCCAAGTCTCTCTCTCAAGCTTTTCTTTTTAAGCTATGGGTAGCTGGCTGCATTTACAAGTGATGGCCCAGGTTATGGTGGGGTCTCAGCTCTGAGTTGGGCAGAACAGAGATGTGTGTGTCAGTTCTTCAAGTAGCCCCACATAGTTTAGAATAGATATAGAGTAAGATCTCCTCTGCTCCCTTTGCAACCAGGGACCATGTCCCACAGCAGGAATGTAGGCTGCTTGATTTAAGAATGCCAATGAACCAGAAAGGGATTGGGGCATAAGCAAGTAAGAATATTACAAAGCTTTCTTATCATTTTAGAATTGTCTTCTTGATTCCATGTTTGTTTGGTTGCCATAAACCACTGACAATTTTCCAGAGTTCTGAAAAAGTTGGTTCTGATGAGTTCCACTGGGTGGTTTATTTGATTTGATATTTATGTGGAGAAATAGGTGTTTGGAGGGGCCTACTCTGCCCATTTGCTCTATGGTTGCTTTTAAAACATGAGTACTCATCAGCTTGTCCTTATCTCTTGCAGAATCCTGGATACTCTCACTATTCTCTGTACAACATTCTTAGTGGGGTCCCTTGGCCACCTGTTTAATATTCTCTCTCTACTTAGGCTGATCGGCTAACCTATTTCGCAGGGCCACTTCTGGGGACCCTCTCATGTCTCTCATTCTCTACCTGCTTCTTCCTTCCACTGTTCAGAATTTGTTCTGTTCAGCACACAGTAGGTCTGCCTCATGCTGTATCTACTCTTAGCCTAACCATCCTTCCTACGCATGGTCTAGCAGAATGTTCCCTTGCACAACAGCAGCTGACTCAAGTAGGGGAAGCTGACACTGACTAGCCATCCTATTCATTGCTAAAGGGTCCATATGGGTAAGCTGATGAAGTGTTTGCAAAGGACTCTGAAAATGTTCAGAGGGGGTAAGGTCAAATGGGCAGTATGAATACAGCTAGAAGGGAGCAGGACAGAACCTACCAGCCTGGTTGTTGGGTTTGACAGGGGTCAGAGGGCAAAGCAAAGAACCTTGGGAGTCATCATGTCATAAATTTGTGTCAAAGGGAAAACAAGTACCCTATTCAGGGTACCAGACCAGGTCAATTTCCTTCCTGACATCTAGCCTTGGCCCCTTGAATCTGTGAGACATGACACAGAAGATGTCTCCTAGGATGAACACAAGGTGATTTATGTATGTCCCCAGAACGAAGGCAACACTGGGGAACCTGTTCTTAGTACCTGGCAGCTGAAAGTGCGGGTGGTTTTCAGCTCAACAGTGCCACAGATAAGGGACCGACAAATTGGAGATCCAGGGTGGGTCACAACGGGAGTATCATTTATACAGGCCTATGCTGTAGGGGTCCAAGGGGGTAGTCCTAGAGCTGAGAGTCCCATCTCTGCCTCCTTGGGGCAAACTCTGAGGCTGGACATAGCTGGAACCTGAAGACCAGCAAGGACACAGGTCAATGTGCAGAAAGTCTAGCTTCATTTTCCTCCTATAAATTTCTTCTGCCCCTGCAGCCTGAGACTTGCAGAGGGCTGTATTGTTAGGTATCAAGGACTAATGTTGTGTTGCCTGATCCTGGATCCAAGGGGAGAGATAGTTAGCTATGGAGACCCAGAATCATGAGCCAGGATTGCAGGTAGGGAGAGTGAGATGGTAACTCTCAAGGCAGAGTGAATGCCTCATGCACAGGCATCCTCTAAAGGGCTCAAGCCCATCATGATAGGAAAGCAGCCTTCACAGCATCTACTCCCTGCTGTGGGTCTGCCTCTCAATTCTGGTTCCTGACACTTACAATGATATGAAGCAGAATGCACAAGACCCACCTACTGAAGAGAAACAATACCCACAAGGGTTGAGCAGTGAAGGGCAGGCAACATTGTGGACACATATAGAGTCACACAGAATACTGTTTGACAATACTGCCAATTGAAGCAGTAAAATTTAAGCCCAAGCAGATGTCCCTGTTTCCCTCCTAGGAAGCCCTCCCATTGCACCAGGTGCTCTCTCACCTCCCTGTGCATATTGATGCTACAATTTCATTTCTGCACGTATAGCAACTTCTTTGGAGATTCTGCCCACTCCAAGGGTAACATCCCTTATCCTGTGAAGGCCCACAAACTTGGGTTCATCTCCAGTCTTAGCCACCACACCCTCTGGGCAGGAGATGGTACACGTCTACCTAAAGGCATATAGGCTCCTCACATGGACTGAGTTATTGACTGCCCAACCCCTCACTAGCCCCTCTCTCCCCAGTAACCCACTATGGAGCAGGGCCTGACATGTCCCAGTCTCTCCCCCAACAAATACCTCTGCCCCTCAGGAGTAAAGACCAAGCAGGAAATGTTGGCAGAAACCCACAGTAAAAAGTATGTCAAGCTCCCTCTCTCCTTCCTCTTTCTTTTTTCTTTTTTGGGACAGTGTTTTGCTATGTAGTTCAGGATGGCCTTGAACTCAACTTTGCAGCCCAGGTGTATGCCTCCAATGTGTAGTAATCCTCCTGCCTCAGCCTCCCAAGTGCTGGGATTATAGGGTGTGCCACTATGTCCACTCCAGATTTCTTCTTTTTGAATACATATTTTTCAGTGTTTCCTATATGCTGATATCTGTTCTGGGTAGACCATCCTGCTATGAGACACAGCAGCAACCATTGGCTCTTTTGGAGCTCACTAGGGTAATAAATCATAACAAATCCATCAGTGAGTTGGGGCAACTGCTTTTGATAGAGGCAGTAGGGGCATTTTAACTAGGGTAGTCAGGGTAGGCCTCACAGAAACCTAAAGATGAAGGAAGGAGAGTCACACAGGTACTGGGGGAAGGAAGTCCAGGACAGAAGCTGAGCATAAAGGCTGAGGAGAGCAGGAGCGAGTAGGTCAGGCCCCAGGAACCACGGGACAGCCAATGTGGACAGAAAAATGAGAGGGCCTGATAGACACTCTGTTAGGTCTCACAGACCTTGCAGTGGGAGTGCTACCTCCACTCTGCGAAATGCAGGTCTACAGCACAGGCCTCTGAAGGCTCCAGGTATTTAAGAGGGTAACAGGGAACTCTTCTCCCACTATCCTGTGAAGGAGCACAAACTCTGTCCAGATGCAGTGTCTTTGGCCAGCAGACTCCGGCCTGGGGGAGGGATGTGTGTTTCACTTCAGGTTTAGATGAAGTTGAGAGGAATGTTAGAAGACAGTGGCAGTTCCAACTACTCAGTCAAGGTGATGTGGAAATGGGCTGAGGAGTAACGGTTTCTCTGAAAAAAGGTGGCGGGGGAATGGTGCAGGAGTAATGATAATGGTAAGGTATCACTCATGGCCTCCTTCGACAAGGACGCGGGGCTGGGCAGAGTTCTGGAGTGAGATCTTGGAGGAACCCATAATTAGTAGTGTGAACAAGTCAGTCACAGAACAAGCGTAGGCTCAAAGCTTGTAGGAGTCTTCAAAGACAGAGCTCAGAAGGATGGGCGCTGAGGACAGATTGGAAGAGACCTTGGCTGCACTTCCACATCAGCGAGACAAAAGGAAACATCTCAAAAGATTAACCTGGCAGAGTGCTGAGAAATATGTCATCAAATATACCACTGAGGAGTTCGTTCATGCCACAGCATAAAGAGATCAAGAGACATGGGGTGGGGAGCTGCCCAGTTTCCATGGAGAGAGCCTTTACTCTCCCATTTCATGGGGAGACTCAATCATTTCCATGTACTGGGAATCTAACTCACGACCTCACGCTTGCCAGGCTGGGGCTGTGCTGCTGAGCTATATCCCTGACCCCAGAATATTTTATTTTAAAAGACTTCTAATGTTCATCATTACTGAATAGGGGCACAATCATATAGTTCAAAACTTGCGCGGTAAGGGCTGGGTTGTGTGGTTCAGTGGTAAAGAGCTTGCCTAGGTGCACGAGGTCCTGAGTTCTGAGGAGAAGCTTAAAAGGTGTTCAAATCTCCCAGCCAGGCCTTTCGTTAACGGTCCAGGTTTACAAATGCGAATGTATATATATATATTTTTTTTCTTTTTAAATTATAAATTGGGCCAAACTATGTGTATGCTTTACATCTTGTTTTTCTCACCTCATTCTCTGTAGAATTTTGACCACAGAACATAAACTTCCTCTGGGGTAGGCAGAAAGCTCATCCCCCCACAGCTATGTCCCAAGCTCTGGAACCTGTCGATGTGCTATACCACCAAACGACATAAAGTACTTTACAGAAGGAATGAAAATTATCGTCAGAGATTACTCTGGTAGACTCAAACTAGTCAAATGAGCCCTGAACCTGAGAAAGATCCGACAAGGCAGTGTTACTTCCCAGATATGTGCAGCTCGTGAAAGAACCTCCATGAACTATGGGCCATTCTGCCTAGCAGGCAGCAAGGAAAACTGAACCTCAGCGTACTAACAACGAATTGGGCCGACAGCTTGAATGAGACGAGAAGGATATTCTTCTGGCCAAAGGCTGTGCCTGGCACTGAAGAGCCAGCAGGACCCTCCGCAGAAGAAACTGTAGGATGCGCGCTGGCCGCTTCCTCAGGCCCCACTCTCCAAGAGCCCAAAACATTCTCTCCTCAGTGAGCCTCCCCGCCCCCATCCAAAAGGGAGTCAGTTACTGCGGTGTCGTCTGGGTAAGACGTCACTGACGTCACATCACGCCGCGCTCAGCACTTCACCTGCAGAGCCCGGGCCGTGCCCTCCGCGGCGCCCCCACAACGAGACACCCCCGCCACATGGGCCCCAGAAGCGCCATCCCCGCGCCGACGCTCCCACATCGCCCCATATGGCTCTAGGCCGCCCCCAACTTCGGACTTCGGAGCCTCGGAGACTGCTGATGCCGGGTCCGACCCAAGATTTGCCTGGCGAACTCACCTCCTGCGGTGTCGCGCCCGCTGAGTCGCCCCGCCACGGAACCAAGTTGTCTCGACCTGGCGCGGCTGATCCAGGAAGTCCCGCCCCTAACTTCCGGCCCGAGTCCCCTCGGTCCCCAAAGTCACAGCCGCACTAGATGGCGGGAGGCTAAAGCCACTCGGTGGTACATCGCCTGACAAAGGTGCTGCTAGTCCCAGCCCCGCAATCTAAGCATTACGTGGATCGGTACAACGACCATGGTGACGGCGAAGTCAGAGAGGACAGTACGACTTGAAATCGGGGAGAACGGATTGTAGCTTGATAAAATCAAAGTGGCTGGGGGTGCAGTTCAGTGGTGGCGCAGTGTGTGGCAGACGGGGGTTTGATCCCTAGCAAGGAATAAAGATTCAGTTATTAGATTAATGGAAAAACGAATTTCTTCTGATACTACATTTTCATAAGAATGTTCGTGGAACATTTACAAAAAATTATGTTCTAATAAAGTATGAATATGCTAACATTCATTAAGGCCTATTAAACTATAAAATCTGGGAATATATAAGAAGTTCACACACAAAAACCTGTTGGAATTTAGGAATTTAAAGATAAACTTTAAATAAAAAAGTGACAGCCTGAAAACTATAGACTATAAAGCAGTGAAATGTAAACACCTCATTCTCAAATTTCTAGGACCCAGGGTAAATGTATATTCAGAGAAAACTATATAGCCATAAATATTTTTGTTATTAAAGACACTGTCTTCAAAAGTTAGGAAAACAGCCCATAGCACTTTGGACCAGATAATGTAACAAAACAAAATATCCTGTGTGATAGCAACAAAATACAGAAAATATTAGGGAATATAAATGTAATAGAATACCATTGGCTCGTTATATCTCTTTTTTTTTGTACCAGGAATCAAACTCAGGACCTTGCGCTTGCTAGGCAGGCGCTTATGCCACTGAGCTATATCCCTGACCCTTGCTCTTTATATTTCAAGGTTCTGAAGTTTGAACTCAAACACAGGCTGAAAATATTTTAAAACTGCACCTCTATTGAACATGTGCAGATTGTTTCTTTATTGTTCTTTCTTAATACAGTACAACACTGCCTGGCAAGCTTGGGGTCGTGAATTAGATTCCCAGTGCTCTACCACAAAAAACAAGTATAACGAATGTTTACATAGCACTTACATTGTATGGGTGGTATAAGCCATCTGGAGATTATTTAAAATACACAGGAGGATGTGCCTCAGTTATGTGCATATACTTGTGCCATTTTATGTAAGGGACTTCAGTGACTTCAGAGTTTGATATACTTGGTGGTGCTGGAACCGGTCTGCTGGGGAGCAGTTGTATACGTGGCAAGACATCTCAGCGCATGGCAGAGATTGAACCTTTGGCGCTAGGAAAAACAATAAAATAAATATCTCCCAGTCAGGACAGATGAAGGAATCAAGGGGCTCAGGGAACAAAATCCTTCCTGATGGTCCTCTTGGACTAACATTAAGAACTTGGGGCAACAACCCACACACAAAACAAAAAGAAAACTCAGATGATAAAATCTTATTGTTTCATTTGGCCACAAACCCCTCCCCTTGTCCCATCTGTCCAAAGTTTGGATGGGACAAGGACTGAGTATATCAACTGTTGATTGAGTTGGTTAATGATAAAGACTGGGGTTGCAAGAGGAGATGGATCATGATCTGTGTTGGCAACAAGGTCCAATTGTCTTTCTGCTAAAAACTTGGGGCCTTAATAAGAAACAAAAGGTTTCAGCTCTAGTCCCCTCCTCCACATGGGACTCTGGAGAACCTGCTGCCACCGCACAATCCCCAACACCCTGGACTGGTGGCTCCACCTCAAGAGCTGGTGAAGGAAGCCAAGTAAGGCCCAACTCCTGCGGTGGCAGCCCCAGCCTCACAAGGGGAGGGAGCACTGCCCTTTCCCCGAGCTCAGGAGAAAATTAGAAAGGTGCAACTCCCCATGCCTCTGTATATACAGAGAATCAATCAAAATGGGCATGCTGTGGCATGATAGCAAACCCAGAGTCACAAATAGAGCACATTATTATAAATCTTAGCCAACTGATACATTTACTTTTGGCTTCCAATTCAAGCTGGTATTTTTATTTAATTAATATGCTTACATCATTTCTTATGGACTGTAAATTCTTAAGCTACAAGTTTATAGGGTTAACTAACCCTCAGCTTACAGGGTTGGCCACAAGTTTACAGGGTTAACTTATTCTTTGCGCTGCTTTCTGCAGGTATTGAGCATTAATTCAATGTTACTTGAAAGTCTATTGACAGCCAAATTTTATTTTATCTTGTTTATTTATTTATTTATTTATTTATTTTGTCTTTTTGAGACAGAGTCTCACTATGCAGTTCAGGCTGGCCTTGAACTCACTTTGTAGCCCAGGCTGTCCTCGAACTCAGATTGATCCTCTTGCCTCAGCCTCTTGAGTGCTGGGATTACAGGTGTGCGGCACCACACCCAGCTAAATTTTAAAATGTAGCAATTTGAGGCCAAAGGAGAAAAGAAAAAAAATGGAAAGGGTACTTTAAAATCCAAGTGTCAGCAGCCAAGTTTGTCATAGGGCAGAGAAAAATATACAAAGGCTAAAAATATGAGATATACTATTGATATAAGACAATTTTGTATGATAAAAGTTTTGCCATGCTAGAAAGGTACAGATAGTGGAAGAGCTAGACATTTTGAATATGTCAAGAAAAGTTTATAGAAAGAAATATGTATGTTTGCTTTTTGGTTTGAGGGAGCCCCGGATGGAGCCCATACTTCTAAAGGATCCTTGTTGCTCAGAAAGATTAGGGGACTGTGGCCCTGGCTCTGTCAGTCACTCCTCCCAAGGTTTCAGCTCTCCTCTTTGTTTGACGTGGTCTTTAACACCCAAAGAAAAAAATATATCACCAAAATTTAAAAAAATTTTAAAAGTCAAAAGCTTGGTTAATCTTTAATAAGTGGTGCTGGAAAACCTGGCTTTCCACAGGCCAAAGACTCAAACTAGACCCATGTCTATCACCATGCACTAAACTAAGGGCAAAATGGATCAAAGATCTCAATATTGAAAGAAAAACACTAAATCTACTAGAAGAGAAAGGAGGTAAAAATCTTGAAGACATAGGGGTAGGCAGAGAGTTCATGAACAAAAACCAAACTACATGGGAAATACTTCAAAGAATCAACAACTGGGATCTCATCTTATTGAAAAGTTTTTGCACATCAAAAGAAATCACCAACACAGCAAAAAGAAAACACATGAATTAGGAAAAAATTTTAGCCAACTGCTCCTCAGACAAAGGACTTCTATCTAGAACATATAAAGAATTAGACTTCTATCTAGAACATATAAAGAATTAAAAAGAAATCAGGCTCCCCAAATTCAAAGACCCAATCCAAAAATGGGCATTTGAGACAAATACACACTTCTCAGATGAAGAAATACTAATGGTGAATAAATACATGCAAAAATATTCAACATAATTAGTCATTTGAGAAAATTAAAACAACACCGAGATTCCACCTCACCCCAGAAAGAATGGCTATCAATAGGAAATCAACCAATAACAAATGCTGGAGAGGCTGTGAGGAAAAAGGAACTCTTCTCCACTGCTGGTAGGAGTGTAGACTGGTGAAACCACTGTGGAAATCAGTCTGGAGATCTCACAAAACGAGTTTAGAAGTCCGACTTAACTCAGCTATTCCCCTTCTGAATATTTTCCCAGAAGAATGAAAAGCATCATACCACAGCGATATATGTGCACCCATGTTCATAGCAGCACAATTTGTCATAGCTAAATCTTGGAAACAACCCAAATGCCCATCAACTAAGGAATGGATAAAAAAGATGAGGTATTTTTATATAATGGAGTATTACTCCATTGTATTATAAAAAGATAAACTTGAGGCTTTTATAGGTAAATGGATGCAACTAGAGACCATACTCATAAGTGAAATAAATAGGGCCCACATGTGTAAACATCATATTGCCTCTCTAGTGTAAGAACCTGAAAGAGTAAATTAAACTCAGAACGTACTATAGATATTACGAAAGGGAATGAAATTGCTCAAAGGAAGGAACAACTTGGATGTTGGAAATGAGAAAAAGAAAGAAAAGAAGAAGGAAGGGAAAATATACATAGAAGGATGGCTGGGATAACTGTACTGCATGCTGATATCTGGTAATTTGAACAACTAATTTGAAGACAACAATATGCAGTATAACAACCACTGGTGAATTCCTACCATCTTGTCAAGTTAGAAACTCTGTATTGTTTCTCATTTTTTTGTTTTTATCTTTTGTTCTCTTTAATGGTTTGATAAGTCTCTCATTCTTTCATCTGGTAATCTGAGCAACTTTGTTGAAGATAATAATATGTAATATTACAGCCACTGTTAATTCCTATCATTTTGTTCTGAAACTCTGTATCATTTTTATTGTTTTTGCTTTGTTTTGTTTTTGTCCATGTTGTTGGTATTTTTCTATTGCTCTTTTAAAAATTATTCTCTTTAAAATAAAAAAGCTTGGTTAAATATAAAAAGGAGACAACTCAGATCCCATTTTAGTTACTTTCCCTGTTGCTGAGACAAAATACCCGACATCCAAAGTTAAAGGAGGAAAGGCTTATTTAGCTCGTAGTTTGTGGAGCTTTCGGTCCATAATTGGCTGGCTCCAAGGCAGGGTGGCCTGGCAGAGGGGCAACACTTCATGGCTGTGGAAAACAGCAAAAGCAACAAGAGGGGGTGGGGGGGGAGAGGAGAACCTCACTGCAGATAGGAACCTTGGCTCAAGAGAGGAACCTCTCCTCTGCCAGGAATTTCACCTCAGACAGGAACCTGGCCTCAGAGAGGAACCTCACATCAGAGAGCAAGCTCACCTCAGACAACAACCTTGGAGAGGAATCTCTCCAGGAAGCGAACCTAAGACAAAAACTGGCTCCAGGAACTCTGCCTCTGACAGGTACCACAGGAAACTAGCAGGAAACACTTGCTTTTTGTAGGCTGAGCAGGGGCTTGGTACCCATTGCCCAAAGCCAAATTCTGGGATCTCTCTGCAGGCTAGGGAGTGAGATGAAGACAGTATTAGAAAACACTGCCTGTATTCTCAGATTTCAATAAGTGATTCATTCTCAACCAAAGGTCAACTAATAGAAACCAGAAGACCAGTCATTCCCCATGAACAGGAATCTGACCACATTCCAACGGGGTTTTAAGTTTTTTTTTTTTTTTTTGGCAGTACTAGGGATCAAACTCAGGACCCTGTGCTTGCTAGGCAGGTGCTTATTCCACTGAGCTATATCCCCAGCCCTGGGTTTTAAGTCTTGTTATCCAGCCCTTTAGTTGTTTTCCTACCTGGCCAGTCACTTCATATCACATCTTTGCACCTGTTCTCAAAGTTCTGCAGTCAGGTTGCCTACCAGGCAGACTATATATTTGTCAGCCTCCACAACTACACTAGCAAAATAAATGTTTGTCTTTACTGTATATATAGTGGTTCCCTCTTCTCAGTGGGGGATATGTTCCCAGAACCCCATCATATAGTGAGGAACCCTACATACAATATGTTTACATACTGTTTTACATACTATGCTTTTCCTGCACATACATAACTATAATACAGTTTACTAAGCACAGTAGAGATTATTAGCATTAGTAATAATATGAGTATTAATGCCAGGCTTGATCACATGTATCTGTAATCCAAGCTACATGGGGGCTGAGGCAGTAGGATCGTAATTTGTGTTTTCTTTCTCTTTTGTCTATTTTTTTTTTTGGTCTTTTTGAAAGATTTCACTATACAGTTCAGGTAGGCCATGAATTCACTTTGTAGCCCTGGCTGACCTCAAACTCACAGCAATCCTCCTGCCTCAGCCTCCCAAGTGCTGAGATTACAGATGTGTGCCACCACACCTGGCCAATAGGATTGCAATTTGGGGGCCAGCCTCAGAAACTTCATAAGACCTTGTCTGAAATAAAATAAAGAAAAAGGCTTATGATATAGCATAGTGGTAAAGTGCTTGCCTACCATGCAGAAGGCCTGATGTTTGTTCCCCAGTAACACCAAATGAAAAGCAAATAATTAGTAAAAATATGCCATAATAAAAGTTATTTAATACTTGTGAATTGTTCATTTCACTAAGTTTCCATTTACTTTTATCAGACCACGTTTGACTGAGAGTAACTGAAACCGTGGAAAGTAAACCTGGATGGGGGAGGCGGAAACTCTATCCTATTAGTTCTGCTTTGCTGGAGAAGCCCGGTAGATACAGCTGGGAAGGAGGATAGTGATGGGGGGGAGAGGGACAAAGCACGAAAGAGTTGCAGCGTTAGGAGAGTTAAGCATATTTATGCCATTTTCTTTTTAGTCTTTGGACAGTGTGTAAAGGAGTAATGTTTCTGCTTTACTGCAAAACTTACCTACATTGTAAATATAAAATATATAAGTGAATGTTCTCTTGTGATTCTGCTCTGCAGAGACAATTCTCAGAAGTATGGTAAACACTCTTCAAACTTCTTTAGGGACAAAGTCAACATATATCTTTCTCTGGCACAAAAAAGAGATCACAGTGAACACTAATTTGCAATGTGCTTTTCTGCGTGAATATATATGGACATCTTTTCACATCAACACATGAAGAGATACATCATTATTTGACTGTTGTGGACATTTGGATGGTTCCATCACTCTCACAAGCAGTGTTCAAAGAAAATGCTTGTATACACCTTTGCACACATATCAGTGCAAATGAACTGCCCAGAAATCATAGATATCTGTTACTGTTTCAGTTACTTTCTTGTCGCTGAGACACAATACCGGACACCCACAGCTTCAAGCAGGAAAGGTTTATTTTGGTCCCCCAGTTTGTAGAGGTTTTGGTGCACAGCCAGCTGGTTCTAAGGCAGGGCAGCACAGCAGAGGGGCATGGCACAGGAGAAAGAGCTCACAGCACGGCAGCCAGGAAGTAGCAAGCAGGATGAAGGGAGGAAGAAGGGAGATAGACCCTTTCAGATCATCCCCCGCCTCCTCCAACCAGGCTTCACTTCCCGAGTCACATTTAGTGTAAGCGCATCAGTGGACTAATCCCATGATCACACACCCGTGATCCAATCACCTTCCAAAATCCCCAACTATAAGTACATGAGGCTTTGGAGGAGACATCCAGAAATAACCCATGACAGTCAGACTGCCAGATGCCTGAGAGCTCCTCATCTACAGGCCCTTCACAAAGGCCATATAACTGAGCCTCACAGGCATCAGGGGTGACCACACTTTCTGTTTTTCAGATGAGGAAACTGAAGCAGAGGGTCCCAGAAGTAGAGGAGGCAAAACTAATGCTCAGGCCCTTGTAAAGCCTAAGGATATAAGTTATAGTGCAGAACATTCAGCCCTCTGATATTTGTACTCATCTATAGGTGTAGTCATAAGAAACAGACACTGTTTTGAATGTTTTCAATACTGAAGATAGTTTTTAAAAATTTTATTTCATAGCACATGTTTGTAATACGTAAAGTTTACATTCATCTTAGGGAGTAAGTACACGTACATAATACATCTTGATTCTTTTTGTATGCCCTTCCGTTCTCCACCCACCTCCCTCCCTCCCTCCCTAGATCCCTTTTCCCATTTTTCACTATTATCATTATTTTTAGTACATGTTTACAACACACAGTGTTTAAATTCACTGTGAGGAGAAGTGAAGTCATCAAGGAGGAGTGACAAGACGTTTGGGACAGGGCTGTGCCGCTGGGCATGAGGCAAGAAAGCAGAATGGATCCTTCCTGAACAGTTTGTATAAAATTGGGCTTATGACTATTACCTAGAAGATCCTAGCCGGAGTCCAAACATCCAGCCTGAACATCCCCACAAGCACATCTAAAGGTCTACAACCTCAAGCACATTACCCACTTCTCTGTTCTGTGCGGGGTCTACCTAAAAAACTGGAGCAATGATAAGACTTACCTGTCATAATGGTTACAAAGATAGGGTCAAAGAAGGAGGCACCAAGATAGTGGAGTGGTAAGCAGCGGAGAAAACCTTCTGAGTGTTACCATCTAGATGCTGGCATATAGCAATGTGAGGAAGACAGGAGCGAGGGAAGTGGGTCCTCTGGACTCAGGAAAGATCTGAAGCATGAACTGAAGCCTCCAGAGAGAGTGAAGGGAGAAACTTCAATAAAAAGGAAGAAGGTAGCTGGCAGCGCCTTCCCCTTCACATGGGACTCACTGCACGAGAGGAGTGACTCAAGCCTGCAGACACCTGGTGACTGCTGGCAACTGCAGAGGCCTCCAAGGAGGGATGCAGCAGTGGAGGGGTGTAGTGAACGTGAAGGATTGCACTAGCTGGTGGTGAATGCTGACTCTGTTATCCTGCAGGAGACAGCGATCTATCTGCAGGAAGCCATTTTTGAGAGGGACCCACCAAGCTCAACACTCAGAGCAGCTGCTAGCTCCATCTAGTGGCTCCTGGCTGCGCTCAGCCCCAAGGCAGGTGTACTGATGGCTACAGGCCAAATGAGTCTGGTTTCAACAATGAAGGTGCAAGTTCAACTGAGATTACCCACTACTGTCCCAAAAAGCTTTTGATGGCTTTCGTGAATATATTTCTGGGATAGATCTGCATGGATCAGGACTCTGTCTCCACATATTGTCTACCAGTGATAGCAGAAACAAACCTGGACTTTTTCTCTTTTCGCTTGTTTTTGTTTGTTTTCTCCTTCATTGTTTGATCTTGTTTTTATATGAATGTGAACATCGTTTCTAGCCTCCTTGTGTTTGTTGTTCTGTTCCTCTTCCTTTGCTCTTTCTCACCAGTCTTCTGCACCAGTTTCCCAAAGGTAGCGTGATCCCCCTTTGTCCTCCAGCCTTCTTTTTTTTTTAAAACCATTCCACTTTTATTTCTTTTTTTTTTCAGCCTTACTTCTAATCTCATCCTCTTGTTCTGCCTCCCTATTTTTTCCTCATTCCTTTAAATTTAGAATTTAATACTGCATATAATTTTTGGTCTGTTTTAGAATTTGTTATATAGCTACAAATCTAGTTCATACAGTGAAAGGTGGCAAATTAATGGCTACATCAGTTTGTCATATTCTAGGCTGTGATTGTTGCTACTGTTATTGCTGATGGTATTACTTTGGCCAAAAGTGACATGATTGTTCTAAACAGCTGTTGTTTCTGGTATTTCAAGCCCGAGATTGTCTGAAGGTCATAGGAAATACTGTGGCACAGTGCCAAAGAACCAAGGGCTGGGCCAAAGAGGCAGCAATTTCTCATCCCTAACGAAGTGAAGATGCAGGATCTTGTAATAGACTCAAAACCCAAAAACTATTTACATCTGGAAGATACCTTGGGGAGAAGTAATCATTTCCTAAGGGTTCTAAATACTAGCAATAAAGCTACTCACCAAAGGCATTTTACAATCATCACTGCAGGAATTAAACTGAAAAAAGAATGAAAATGAGAAGACACTTAAACAAGATGCAACCCCATAAATACAGTTCACCAAAAGCAAACTCAGAGGCCAGTGAGGTAGGACAATCCAAAAGCCACCCACCTGACCTTTGAGAGTGGTAACAACAAAGTAATTGAATGAGGTTCTGGAAAAAAATCAAATCAGAAATAAACCCTAAGATAACTGCAGAGACGGTGCCCACAATGAAAACTATACTTAGTGACTCCAGAGCAGATACGGACAAAAATAGAGGAGCTTCAGAAATTTCGGAAGCCATGAACGCTCAGCATAGGAAAGAAATGGAGTCCATAAGGCAGATCCAAGTAGACATCCAAGAGAAAAAAATTCCATTGAAATTATTTGCAGCAAGATAAGCCGATAGCAGGACAGGATCTCAGATACAGAATACAGGCTTGTGGTTAGTGATCATGAAAAGAAAGATTTCTTAAAAACAGCAAGGGGTCATGACAAATCAATCCAGTGGCTTCCAGATGAGGCAAAAAAAAAATTAAGATTGATTGGAGTTGATGAAAAAGCAGGAGATAGCACAAATGATATAAAACTGTCCATAGAGGTCATAGCAGAAAACTTCTCTGGCAGAGAAAAAGAATTTGACATACAGAAAAGGAGGCATATAGAACTCCAATTAGCCATGATAAAAAAAACTACAGCAAGACATATCATAATCAAGATTCCAGAACTTCAGCATAAGAATAGAATTTTAAAAGCAGTTAGGAAAAAGAAACAAATCACGTATAAAGGAAAGCCCATCAGAATCGCGGCTGACTTTTCGCACAAACCCTCAAGTCAAGGAGAGCTTGGAGTGAAGTATTTCAAGTTCCAAAGAAAAACAACCTTCCACCCAGGTTGATGTACCCCACGAAACCATCTTTCAAACCCGATAGAGAATTAAGATGCTTCCATGACAAAGAATATCTGAGGAAACTTATGACCACCAAGCCAGCATTCCAAAGTGTTTTGAAGGTCATTCTAGAAAGAGATAACAAGGACTACAACTCCATGAACCCCAACAGAAGGAATCCACCAGGCAAGGCAAACAAAAAGAGGGAGGGCAGAAAGGGGGGGGAGCCAACAACAGAAAAATAACATGACAAGGATAAATCAATAAATATCAGTTATAACAATCAATGTTAATTGTCTCATATCTAGTTAATAATTTCCCTTAGTTTTTGTGGGCTGATTAGGTCCACAGTCTCCCAAATGAGTGTACAGTGAAGGCTAAATAAAAGGAGGTGAATGGGATGATTTCAGGGCTCCAGGAGGATCAAAGCCCTCTCACAGAATTCAAAATTCTCTTGGGGCTAAGACCAAGACCTTCTCTGGGTGACCCACATTTATTAAAGAAGGGAGGGGAGTGCTCAATAAGGGTGGAACCACTCAAGGACCTCTCCAAGTAAGGTATTAAATTAATCCACCCAGGAGTGAGATGCCTGCGGCTATAGTCTTTGTCTTGTTGAGATCAGATCCAGGTGTCCTTGGCTGTGATCTTGTTTTATCTTTTGAGGTTTTCCAGCTTCATCTGCCATTACAGGTTTTAGTAGGGATTAGTGACTCACAGAGGTTCACTTACTATGAGTCCACCACACATCTTTAGACAAGAAACCTATGCCTTGGACAGACTCACAAGTACACATGGAAAGCCAACTGGTTAATTAGGTCCTGCTCAGGGTTTTTTTCTTCCGGGACCGGGGATCGAACTCAGGGCCGCAGTGCTCAGCGGCAAGCACTTAGCCCACTGAGCTGTACCTCCAGCCCGCCTGCTCAGGGTTAATTCATAGTAGTCTCCATCAGTCTCAATTTACCAATCAAAAGACATAGACTCGCAGAAGGGATCAAGAAGCAAGATCCAACAATACATTGCATATGAGAAACACATTTAATTTAAAAAAATTCATACACTGAAAGTCAAAGGAAGGAAAATGATACTCCATGTGATAGCAACCCAGAAAAAAGCATGGGTAGCTGTTCTATTTGCAGAAATTTCAAGCCAAATCTGAGAAATAAAGAAGGTCACTGTGTCCTTGAAAAGGAAATAATCCCAGAGGAAGAAATAACAGTCATAAACATATATGCAACAAACACCAGTACACCCAAATATATAAAACAAATATTGCTCAGCCAGGCATGGTGGAGCATGTCTGTAATCCCAGCACTCAGGAGGCTGAGGTAGAAGGATCTTTATGAGTTCAAGACCAGCCTGAGCTACAAAGTGAGCTCAAGGCCAGCCTGAACTGCATAGTGAGACCCTGCTTACAAAAGACACAAAAAAATATTAACAGACATGAAAAATCAAATAAGTGCTAGTATGATTATATTGAAAGATCTCAATACCCCACTGGCACAAAAAGACAGAACAACTAGACAAAAAATCAAAAATGAAATATTATATCTAAACCAAACTTTTGAAGGAGTGGACTTAGTATCTTACCCTACAATATCAGAATACACATTCTTTTCAGTTGCACACAGGACTTTTTCCAAAATAGCCCACACACTAGCTTGTAGAACATGCTTAATGCAAGGGAATTGAAATTATACCATGAATGCTATTAGACCACAGTGCAATGAAATTGGAAATCAATGGCAAAAGAAGCCACAAGAACTTCATAAATGCATGGGAATTAAATAGCATCCTCCTGAACCACCAATGGATCACAGATGAAATTAAAGAAGAAATTAGACAGTTTCTACAATTAAATGATAACGACAGGGGCTGGGGATATAACTCAGTGGAATAAGTGCCTGCCTGGTAAGCACCAGGTCCTGAGTTCGATCCCTAGTACCACACACACACACACAAAAAGATAATGACAATACAGTATACTGGAACTTATGGGACACAGTGAAAGCAATCCTAAGAGGGAAATTTATACGAGTGAATACCCATACAAGAAAAACTGAGCAAGTACCAATAAACAACTTAATGGTGAACCTCAAACATCTAAAAAAGAGCAGAGTAAACCAAAAGCTAATATGGGGTAGGAAATCTTAGAAGTGAGACCCACACAGAACCAGACCAGACCTTCTGACATGAGAGAAGTCTTTATTGGGGGGAGTACCAGGCTGCCTAGTGAACCAAGGCAGCAATGAGCTGAGCAAAGCACGGGCCTTTATGCTCTTTTTTTGGCAGGGGGAGCAGGTGTCCCTGGGCCAGAATAGCCTGAGCAGGTGAAGGGTGTCCAGAACAGAATAGCCCGAGCAGAAGTAGGGTGTCCAGGCCAGAACAGCCCGAGCCAGGTGAGTTCCTCAGAGTCAGGGTGAGTGTAAGTGGGCTAGAACAGCACGAGTGGGGGTGGGGGTAAGGTGGTGGTGTCCACAATCTGAGCGAGTGGGTTACCAAGGCAATGAGGGTGGGGGTAGCTTAGTGGCCGAGGGGAACTGAAGTGGAACAGGTAAGGGAAGGAAAGAAATATTGAGAGTTAAAGTTTTCCCATGAGGGGGTTGGATGCCTTGTGACTTATCAGGAAATTACAAAGATCAGAGCAGAAATTAACACATTGGTGAATAAGAAACTATACAAAGAATCAATGAATTGAAGAGCTGGTTCTTTGAAAGATTAAATAAAATTGACAGACCCTTATCCAACATGATCAAAAAATGGAAAGAAAGACTCAGATCCACACAATTAGGAACAAGAAGTGTGAAATCACAACAGATCCTGCAGAAATTCAGAAGATCATCTATACCTACTTTGAAAACTTGTATTCTAATAAGTTGGAAAATGTAGAAGAAATGGTCAGATTCCTAGATACATATGAATTACCAAAGCTGAATCCAGAAGATATAAAAATCCTAAATAAACCAATATCAATCAATGAAATCGAAGATATAATTAAAAACCTACCAACAGAGAAAAGCCCAGGCCCTGATGGATTCACTGCTCAATTCTATAAGAAATGTAGAGAAGATGTAAGACCACTAGTTATCAAACTCTTTAATGAAATTGACAGGAAAGCAGTACTCCTAAATTTATTCCTGGAAGCGGGCATTACCCTAATACCAAAACCAGAGAAGGACCTAACTAAGAAAGAGAACTACAGACCAATCTCTCTAATGAACATAGATGCAAAAATCTTCAAAAAGATACTGCCAAACAGAATGCAGCAAATCATCAAGATGATTATACAACATGACCAAGAGGAATTCATTCCAGGATGCAGGGGTGGTTCAACATATGTAAATAAATAAATGTAAAACACCATATTAACAGAGCAAAGGACAACAAAATCATATTTTCACCTCAATAGATGAAGAAAGAGCTTTTGACAAAGTCCAGCAGTCATTCATAAAAGAACTCTCTAGAAAATTGGAATAGATGATCTTTATCTCAATTTGATAAAAAGTTATCTATAAACCAACAACCAACACCATACTAAATGGACAAAAACTGAAAGTTTTCACTCTAAAATCAGGAACAAGACAAGGATGCCAACTGTTTCCACTCATATTCAACGTAGTCCAGGGAACGTTAGCCAGAGCAATTAGACAAGAGAAAGAAATAAAAGGAATAATGATAGAAATGGAAGAAGTTAAACTATCATTATTTGCAAATGACTTGATATTCACTACATAGAAGATCCCAAAATCTCCACTAAAAAACTGCTAGATTTAATAAGCAAATTTAGTAGCATAGTTGGATACAAACTCAACACTCAAAAATCAATAGCCTTTCGATACATGAAAACTCACTGAGAAAGAAATTTGGGAAACAATTTGCACAATAGCATCCAAAAACTGAAACACCTAGGAATCAATCTGAAAAAGGATGTAAAAACTTCTACATTGAAAACTAAACTAATCTGAAAAAGGAGATTGAGGAGGACATCAGAAAATGGAAAGATATCTCTTACCCTTGTGTAGGAATAACCAATATAGTGAAAATGGCCATACTTCCAAAACTGTTATACAGATTTAATGCAATTCCAATCAAAATTCCAATAGTATATCCCACAGAATTAGAGAAAACAATCCTTAATTCCAATCCTAAAATTCATTTGGAAACAGAAGAAATCTAGGCAAGCGCTTATTCCACTGAGCTATATCCCCGGCCCTTAAGGTTTTTTTTTTTTTTTTGCGATACTGGGGATCGAACTCAGGACCCTGTGCTTGCTAGGCAGGCGCTTATTCCACTGAGCTATATCCCCAGCCCCTTGGAAACAGAAGAAATCTAGAATAGCAAAAGGAATTCTGGGCATCAAAGGCAAGGCATGGGGCATCACAATTCCTGACTTGAAATTATATTATAAAGCTACTGTGATAAAAACGATGTGGTATTGGAAGAAAAACAGACTTGAGGATCAATGGAACAGATCAGAAGATGCACAAGTAACTCTAGCTATACTCAGTTACCTTGTCTTTGACAAAGGTACCAAACACATTCACTAGAACGATAGCCTCTTTAATAAATGGTACTGGAAAAACTTGCTCTGCATATGCCAAAGATTAAAATTGGACCCATATCTTTCACTATGCACTAAACTAAATTCAAAATGAATCAAAGATCTAAATATTAAAACAGAAACATTAAATCTGCCAGAAGATGGAATAGGCAAAACTCTGGAAGACATTGGTGTAAGCAAAGACTTTATAAATAAAACCCTGCTCACACAGGATCTCTAACAAAGATTCAACAACTGTGATCTCATCTTATTGAAAAGCTTTTGCATAGCAAGAGAAACCACCAACAGAGTGAAGACACAACCCACAATGTGGGGAAAAAATGTTTGCCAGCTGTTCCTTAGACAAAGGATTACTATAAAGAACATACAAAGAACTAAAAAGAAATTACCTCCTAAATTTAAAGACCCAGTCCAGAAATGGTCATGTGAGATGAATACACACCTCTCAGATGAAAAAATACAAACAGCAAATAAATATATGAAAAAATGTTCAACATTACTAGTAATTTGAGAGATGCAAATTAAAACAATGCTGAGATTCCATCTCACCCCAGAAAAAATAGCTATTATCAAGAAGCCAATCAGTAACAAACTGGAGGGGCTGTGGGGCTAAAGGAACCGTCCTCCACTACTGGTGGGATTGTAGACTGGTGTAACCACTGTGAAAATCAGCGTGGAGATTCTTCCGAAAACTA
Source organism: Dinomys branickii (assembly GCA_004027595.1). NCBI lineage: Eukaryota > Metazoa > Chordata > Mammalia > Rodentia > Dinomyidae > Dinomys > Dinomys branickii. The sequence continues at coordinate 25,053 of PVLD010013927.1, read as the reverse complement.
GGATTAGAGGTCCCATTTGACCCAACTATTCTCCTTCTGGGTATCTGTTATGGTTTGTGTCTGTATGTACCCCCATGGCAGACTTCTAAAGTTTATGATTGATTCATGGTCCAATGCTGGGATTACGGGTGTGAGTGCTACACCTGCCCTGGGGCAAGTAGCTTGTATATAATATAAGGAATGTAAAGAGGCTGCTTCCTGTGTTCCCTCCTCCCTTTTTGCTCTTGCTGCTTTGTCTGTTTTTCCACCGCCATGAACTGTTGCCCTTTGCCATGTGCCACTCTGCCTTGGAGCCCGCTAAGTATGGACTGAAAACTCCACAAACCGTGAGCTACATAAACCTTTCCTTCCTTAATTCTGGGTCTCAGGTATTTTGTCTCAGCAATGAGAGAAGAGTAACCAAGACAGTATCTTCCCAGAAAAATTAAAAATATCATACCAAAGCGATGTATGTGCACCCATATTTATAGCAGCAATTTATAATAGCTAGATCTTGGAAAACAGTCCAAATGCCCCTCAATTGAGAAATGGATAAAATAGATGTGACCTTTTTATACAATGCAGTACTACTCAGCCATAAAGAAGGATCAATTGGAGACTTTTATAGGTAAATGAATGCAACTCGAGGTCATACTCATAAGTGAAATAAACCAGATACACATATGCAAACATCATATTGTCTCCCTAGTGTGAGAAGCTGAAAGAGTAAATAAGATTCAAAATGTACAATAGATACTGTAAAATGGGAAGAAACTGTTCATATATATATATATATATATATATGTTAAAGTAGTTATACTACTAATTTCTCTTAGTTCAGTGAAAACAAAGGCTTGTGCTAATATTGTTTGGACAATTAAATGCCTATATCTTGTACTCTGAGTAACTAATTTAAATAAAACAATATGCAATGTATTAACCATTGTTACCTTCCTATTTTCTCGTTTTGAAATTCTGTTGTATTTTTTTCCCTTTAAAATAAAAGAAAAATTTCGGGCGGAACCCGGTGGTCTGAGGGGGTGACCCTGTGAACTGGTCCGGGTCCCTGGGAGCACCTTGTTGAGGTGGGGCCCTGCGGTCCATGGCATGAATCCTCTGACTGAAGTGGACCCCCAAGGTCCTCGAGGGCTTATCAGTTGGGTATGACTGTAGTGTATTTGGTTCCCTGTCTTTGAGGATGGGTGCTTTTCCACCTAGTGCCATAGTAATTTGAGTGCACCTATGTTTGTTACAGCATAATTTGAAGCAGCCATGTGCCTTCCCAATGTGAGAGCCCGAGGGAGTAAATAAACCAAAAAGTACAGTTATTGTCAGAGGGAAGATGACTGATTGGGTGGGAGAACAATGGAGATGAGGGTGGAGAAAACCGTATGATTAATCGAACATGCCATTGTTTGTATAACTAATAGTGACGATGTCATTTTGTCACACAGCATCCATTTTTAATTCCCCAATATCTGTTCTATAATTGTGTTTACTTTATTGTTTGTGTGTTATACTGATTTATAACTAAGTAAGAAATGAGAAGATAACATTATGTAATACAACAGCCATTGCTAATCCCATACTATCTCCTGTATAATTGTGTATCTCCTTCCTTGTTTCTGAGATAACTGAGTATGATATGTAAAACAGCGTGCATTGTCAATCCCCTACTATCTTCCCCATAAGTTGTGTATTTCATTATTGTTTTTGTGTTATTCGTGTTTATATTATTTTATCTTTAAAATAAAAAAGAAAAGAAAAATTTGGCCAGGGATGTAGATCAGCAGTACAAACACCTGCCTGGCAAGTGCAAGGTCCTGAGTTTGATTCCTGGTATCAATAAATACATACATACATACATAAAATAAAAAAGTAATTTAAAATAAATAAATTCACAGTGGGTATTTGATACATATACATTATACACTTAGGTCTTTTTACTTCCACTTCTCCTCCCTTCCTTTCTTTGCCCTCAGTCTCTTCATATCTCCCACATCATTTTGAGGTTTTTTCAGTCAATGGTTTTTAAATATCACTGTATCCCTGGGTTCTGGACCTGTCTTCTGCTTTTCTCTGGCTGCCCAGGCTTCTTAGGAATGTCTTTTCTTTCATATCTTCAGCTGCCACATCATGTCTATCTTTGTGCTGGAGGAAATTTCCATCAAGGCAGGATTCCCAACAGTGCCAAAACCTCAAGGATCTAAAACTAACTCATGTCCACCATCAAATCTCCCAGGCTCCATGCTCTTCTGGTTCCTATGCTTGGCCTTAGTTACTGTAACCTGCATATCACCTTTGGGTCCTTTCTCGTGGTCATTTCTCCCACATGCCATCAACACCAAGTCCTGCTGATGTCACCTTCTTCTTTGATGTGCCTGTTTCTCCAGCCCACCTCTATTTTCCAGCCACAGTTCTCCCTCCTTATCCCACATCACCCTTATTTCTTCTTTAGGCTAATAAAGAAACCTTCTAACTATCAACATACATTCTTGACTATCTTTGACTTGTTTCCTACACTGTGATCCGGACTCAAAAACTCTCTGCTGGTTCCTCAACAAACTGATCCTTGCTAATGTTCCCAGGTGCATTAACTGGCCTCTTGAACAGCCTAACCTCAAGCCACTTCTACCGGGCACTCCCTGGCCATGCTGGCCTTGCTTAGCATTCTCAAGCCTACAGCATGTCCCTTCTTTGGAAGAGTCTTTGTCGTGAGCTGCTCCCTTGGCCTGGAGTTGAATTCCCAACCTCCTTTTATCTGAACAATTCCCACTCTTAATGTTTTAATTTAAATTTACTTAACTTTCACTGAGAGCCCCAGACTAGATTATTCTAGGATAGTCCTGAAGTATTTATATTTCACCCCTGACAAATGCACTTAGAATCCCATCGGGTGTCCATGACTGCAAGCTGTTAGCATCCAGGGATTCTCTGAAGGTTACGTGGGTTGCGCTGTGTAGAGCTCCCACAAGTTTCTGGCTGTAATGTGAACTGAATGAATATATCTGTTGTCGTCATTGGTAGCAGGATTATTGTGACAGAAATTGCCTCTTAACTATATTTGTGTTCTTACTAAAATTTCTAAATGAATAAATCCATTTTGCTTCCAGTATTTCAGTCACACCCTAATCCTTGTCCTTGTTAATTGCAGGGACCTCCTAATTGGCCTCCCTCTGACAAAGCTTTATCTTGCATTCATTTAACCTGTTAAACGTTCATATACTCATTCAACAAACTTTTTTTTGAGTATTTGCTATGTGCTAGATAATTTACCAAGCAATGGAAAGACACAAATAAATAGGATCAGGCCAGGGATACAGCTCAGTGGCACCGTGCTTGCCTGGCAAGTGCAAGGGCCTGAGTTCGATTCCTGGAACTAAGAAAAAAAAGATTAAAAACAAAGTAAGACCTTCTGTGTAGTAGACAAGAGGAAACATGTCTGAAACAACGAAATATGAAACAAAGTTGTGCGTGCAGGTTAAGAAGCACTCAACTCATTGTGGGGATAGAGTAGCAGATACATCTGCATGGGTAAGGCAGTCAATGAAGGTGTGGCAAGTGAGTAATGTTTGTCTACTACTGAGGAGGATGGTGGTAATAATCGTAAGTACCCCCTGTAAGTTCTTTCTGCGTGGTACGATCTAGTCTGACAACAAGCCTCCGTGGTAGGTACTGTTATTATTCTCATTTTCATGTTTAAGGAGGCTACGCAGAGAGGCCGCATCACTTTCCCAGGAGCAACAAACCAGTCAGACCTGGAGCTGGCAATTGAACCCTTAGGCGTCGGAGATTGACACACCACTGGGAGGGCTGCTGAGACCACAGAGATCTGTGAGCAGAGCTAGCTAAAAGAAATACAAGTTTGAGGGGCAGATAGGTATCCTTCAGGGAGGAATTTTGTGCATTATGTTAAGAAGTTAGAGTTTTAAAATTTTTTGTAGGTAGTAGCAGCCCACTGAAGGGCTATGAGCTGTACATCAGCATGGTTAAATTTTGTCAGAGTGTTCACTCATCCAACCAGGGAATGAAGCACAGGGTTAGGATGCCAGAAGCAACAAACAAAACACAATTTAAAAAAAAAAAAACCAGACAAGTCCAGAAGTCACTGCGATAGCTAGGGAGACAGACTGCAGGATTTGATGGAAGGCGACGCGTGAAGAGCTGGGGCAGTGGCAGAATGTGACTGGAGAAGAGAGACCCCTCCTTCCTTTTTTCTCTTACTTTCTCTCCCTTGCTTCCTCTATGATAGGTTTTACTGCAGGCCCTGGGTGTAAATTTGTGAATGTCACAGTGTCTGATTTAAGAACTACCTAAGCCTGGGTAGAGTGGCCTGTGCCTGTAATCCCAGCACCTGGGCGACTGAGACAGGAAGAGCGCTGCGACTTTGATGCCTTCCTGAGCAACAGAGAGAGTGTAAGGTCAGCCTGGACTACTCAGCGAGACCCGGTCTCAAAAAACAGAACAAAACAAACGGGCCCGGGCTGTAGCTCAGTTTGAAGGTCCTGGGTTCAATCTTTAGGACCTAAGGGGAAAAAAATGGAAAAGAAATATTTAGTGGGGTGCTATGGTTTGAATATGGCTTATTTTCTAAAACTCGTGTTTGAGTCTAATCCCTGTTGTGCATTAAGAGTGTGGAAACTGAGGCTGGGCATGGTGGCGCACACTTGTAATCTCAGCACTTGGAAGGCTGAGGCAGGAGGGTCATTGTGATTTCAAGATCAATCTGGGCTACAAAGTGAGCTCAAGTCCAGCCTGAACTGCATAGCTAGACCTTGTCTCAAAAAGATAAATAAATAAATAAATAAATAAATAAATAAATAAATGAGACACACAAGAACATGCCTAGTACATTAATAAGGGCAAAATATTGGAATAAGCTCAAAATATGTCATATATATTTATGAATTCTGTATTTGCAAATTTGCCTACTCAGTAAGATTCATTTGTAACTGTCAAATTAAAACTTAGGGCATTTTGGGGCTTTCATGGTTATTTACAAGCAGGTCAGAACAGTGAAAAATCTGCCTGATTTGAAATCTGTCAGTTTGAACAAATTTTCTACTCCCACAGTGTAAACAAGAACTTTTGCCATTGTATATTAAGTGACATTATTTGCATTTTTCTAGTTTTTCTTGGCAATTGGATTAAATCTCAAGTGTGGTGTTTAGGCACTATTTAGTTTTGCTAAATGCCAGGAGACTGTGAGATCACAGCAAATATATGAGATCAGCTTCATTCAGATAGGAGTTACAGTACTCACGGCCATGAGTTCAAAGTTAATGAATCAGTATGTATAAAATAAGGTGTCCTTAAATAGAAACATACACAAAATTACAACCAGAGGTTCCCAGGAACTTAACTCTGTATTTCCTCAAGTAGTAATAGTTTACTCATTAATTCAGTGTTTACAATGACTTTGTAGACTATTACTGCTGAAAAATCAAGGATCAGCTATGAGCTGGGCTTATGGTACATTATTTAGCTGAGGGAGGACTGAGCGTTCGAGGCCAGCCTAGGCAACCTAGTAAGATCCTGTCTCAAAATAATAAAGGGCTGTAGACACAGCTCACTGGGAGAACACTTGCCTAGTATGTGCGAGGCTCTGGATTCAATCTCTTGTAATGGAAAAAACATAAACTCTTCATGTTTATATTTGCATGTATTAAAATTTAAAAATATTTACTGAAGAGATCAGGGAACAGAGCCCAGAAAAGACTGTTTTAGTGGAGACTAATGTGTGTCAAGGGCTGGGAAGTAACCATGGTGATGACGAGAACATCAGGGAGACTGGTTGCTGGCATGGCATGGGATGTGGAGAGGACAGTGAGAGGTACAGGGAGAGGTGTGTTGAGGGGGAGCGCTGTATGACCAGTGTAGGCAGGACAAAGCAAGGTCTGCCAATAGTTGCCTAGGCAAGATCTGTAGGGAATCTGTTGGCTGGACAGTGAGAACAAGGACCCTGGACTTTATTCTGGGAGAAATGGAAGATTTTCAGCGAGGAAGGTGACATGGTTAGTTTTTATTTTAGAGCATTCTAGAATCAGGGTGGGATTCTATAGAAAGGAGGAGGGAATGTAACTGGATGCATGGATGAGGAAGAATCAGTTGCAGCTGTTTAGATGAGAGATGGTGGTGGAAATTTAGGACTCTGGCTTATAGGGGTGGGGCAAGAGGAAGGAATCTGTTTAGGGAAATTTCTGGAAGGTGTTTCTGGGCCAAGTCATAGAGTGACTTAGTTAAAAGAGGAAGGGAAAGAGCCCCTTGGATATGGACTTCACTCATCCCCAAACCTCCAATCTCCCTGGATTACAATACACACCAAGTGTGGTGGCTTTAAAATGTCTACAATATTTTGATATTCCTCCCTTAACAGTTGAAGCACCCTCATGAGGGACATTGAGCTACAACTACCAGCTACATTGTTGCTAGATTCTTGACCCTCAGAAACTGCAATAAATAGCTAATACAGCAACCCTCTGTGATGAGGAGACTTCTGCTCTGAGACCTCAAAGACCAGGCAGCCAACATTCCCACTTTATTGTCTCAGGAAACACCACTTTCTACCCTTATTTCCTTGGCAGGAGTAATCAGACACCTCAGATTCCTGTCTCACTTGACACCCCACACCCTTCACCAGCTTGGTCTTCCTGAAGCCTCTGTCTCCCCTCAGTCCTTAGGTATTTTCTCTCTGTTTTGAGCCCCGCTTTCCGGGAGGCATCAGGGTCTCAGACTGTGAGATGGGGCTTCCTCCTGCTCCCAACTCCCCAGCTTCCCTCGCGGCCACATCCAGTCCACCAGCAGGTGAACACGCTGAAATTTTTGCATGTTCCTCTACCGCACCTGCACCATTTGCTGCACCACAACAGCAAAGCGAGTTTTAAACATAGCTGAGTAAGATCATTAACTCTTGAGATTTATAGTGACTTCCTAAGGTGAGTAAAATGGAAACAGACTCTGGGCTGCTCTGTAGGGTTCTACAAGAGGCGAGCTGTCCCCTTCTCACCCGTGGCCCGCCCACGCCCACGCTCTCTAGTCAGACCACAGTCCCTGGTCGCCGCCAAAGGTCTCATGCTCGGTGAGGGTCTTTCTTTGCCGACGACACTTCCAAAGCTGCCCAAGTGGCACTCTGGACGAGAGTTTTTTGTTCACCTGTTATTGTCTCCCCACTAGCAGGTGAACTTTGTGAGGCAACCTGTGTTTAGATTTTGTGAGGCAACCTACGTCCTGCCTCCAAAAACGGTGCGGATTAGTGCAACGCCCTGCCGCAGTCTCCTGCAGTGCGTTCGCTAGCCACTCAGGCCGCCACGCCCCCACCCCACGCCAAGCCCCCATCCCGCCAGCTCCGCCCCCCGGTGAGCCCGAAGGTAACCTCCCCAGCGGAAGAGTGTGCCAGGGAAGAAATCCGCGGTTGGACTTAAGGCTCTACGTAACTTCCGGTAGCCGCTCAGGCGCATGGCGGTGAGCTGTGTGGGCGAAATGCTGGTTGCGGGGCCTGAGGCCGTATCTTGTGACCTTCATGCCACCCTCCTTTCCACAGGCTCTAGGAAATCCTCTTCCGGAGGCGCCAGCAGCCCCACGCCCGGTTAGCGCCCGCGCGCGCCGCAAATCCCGGCGTCCCGGCCCGGTCCCCGGAGCCCCGAATCCTTCCTCAGTCTCCCTCTGCTCAGAACAACTCGAGTGCACTGATGTCGCCTCTAGAGCGCACCCCGTAGGCTGTGAAGGCGACGCAGTCTCCAAAAAACAGAAGAAAAAAGCCCAGAACAGGACCTCTGTGTCGAATGGAGGCGAGAAGGCCCCGGAGAGGCCCGCCCCCGAGGAAGCCCCACTAAGCGCAGAGGCACAGGCAAGGGTGGGATCTCCGGGTCCCACCGGGCGCGAGTCCTCGCATGGGTGTACACGGTCTAGGATATCCAGAGTTAAGACGGCGAAGAGTTTGAGCGGGGAGCTGTTGGGTGTCAGTGCCCTGAGCTCATTGCCACTTTCTCTGGCCCATCACAGGCAGAGCAGCTGGCCAGGGAACTGGCCTGGTGCGTGGAGAAGTTGGAGCTTGGCCTCAAGACGCAGAGACCCACCCCAAAGCAGAGTGAGGGGCCCTCCTGTGTAGTCGGGGTGTTGTGAACGGTGATAATGCGGTGGCCTTTTGGTGCTGCCAAGGGATAGGATTATTGCTTTTGCAGTAGGATAACAGGTCAGTGTACCCGAGTTCACTGGGCCTGTATTTTTATCTGCAGAAGAGCAGGCTATTGGAGCGATCCGAACCCTGCGCAGTCAAAGAACCCCCCTGCCCCGGAAGAGGCAGCTAATGCACTCCTTATTTGGGAACTACAGGGCTCAGATGGAGGCTGAGTGGCTGGAGGCTCTGCGAGCTCTCAGGGCAGGTGAGTAGGTATTTGGGAAGTGGTTGGTTCAGTCCCTGATTAAAGGGAGTAAGTAGAAAGTGCTTAGGAGGCGGAAGAGGCCCAGGGCAACATGGCTCTGAGATGGGGCTCAGAGAAGCTTGAGCCACAGAAAATCTGTACAGTACCTAGCAGGGAGAAAGGTCCTGGGGTGAGAGCAGGGGTAGGAGCCTGGTCTCCTGATTCTGTTTCTGGGATGGAGAACGCTGTTTCACCAGTCTTTCCCTGGCTTTCTGTGTTATCCACGAGGCCAGATGCCGTAACAGTTTGAGTGTAACTTGTGAAGCCAAACAACCTGGGTTCAAATCCTGGATCTTAACGTTTTTGGCAAGTTATTCGATCTCACACTAAATGAGAGATATTGGTGATGATATTACCTTATACTTTGGAGTAGCTGATTTTGAATTGTACAAAGGGGTTAAGCTATGTGGGCCATCTTAACTGCATGGGTAATGTTTGCTGTTATTATTTAGTTCTGATTCTGCTTCTCCTTCCTCTGACAGCTGCTCATTCAGCCCAAGTGCAGCCTGTAGGTGAGTTGGCCCGAAAGAAGAGCCGAAGGGTCTGCAGACCTCGTCCAGGAGGGAGAGCCAAGGCCACCCTTGATACTCCTGATGAAGAGTTTAGGTTCAATTTCTTTTAGCCTCTTCCCCATCTTGGAACAGTTTTCACCATGGTAGCCTGTCAGAGCAGGACCTCTCCAGGAATTTTCTGTCAGTGTATATGGGGTTACCCCCGCTGTGGTTGGTCTGTGGATCTGTGGCAGTTGGGCAGATCTGAGACTGTCTGATGAACACAAGACCCCATTTGTAGGTTTTGTGATGAAATCTCCCTCTTGCCAGAAGAGGCAGAGGTGCCTTTATAAAATCTGCAATAAGCTGAAGTGTGTGTTGTATGAAGAATATAGTACTCATACTCGTGGATTTAAATAGCTGTTAATGATGAAGTTTTGTGGGAAAGCTATGTAACTGTACAGTGGACTCACATTTGAGAGGATGCCTTGTCAAGAGTTTAGTGTTTTATGTATTATGTCATAATGTCCTAATAAATCTTTTTTTATAAAAATGAATAATGAGTGAAAGAGTGTGCTGTCTATGTTATATTAAGTACAGATAGGCAGGGGCCTGGCACTGCTGGGTCTGCGTTCTCACCCAAGTCCTTGGTCCTTTGTCCATATTACCTTTTTCTCTGTGGGCTGGGGATATAGCTCAGTGGCACAAACGCCTGCCTAGCAAGTGTAAGGTCCTGAGTTGGATCCCTAGTACTGCAAAAGAAAAAAAAACCCACATTACCTTTTTTTCTGAGCAGGTGTCATCCTCAGGGTACCAGCTTGGCTTCCACCATGTCAGGCTCTGTCCTTAGGAGCCAAGGAGCTTTTTGCCCCGAGCCAGAGACCTGGATTAAGCTTTAGCAGACTACCCATCTACGTGTTGGTTGCATTAGGTATCAGTCCCAGGCCCTCTGTTTCAATGAGTTGGGATTTCTGCATGACCTAGGAGACCTGCAGAGACCCTCTAAGCAGCTTGATCTTTGCTGGTGTTTCCCAAGCTTGCATTCCCAACTAGATGGAACCTGGAGCCCATCTGTCTACTTGATACCTCTGATGGGTGTTTTATGGGCACATCAAACTACATGTTCAAAACACCTAGTTAGGCTCCAATCTCCTCTCCCCCTGCTTTTTACACACGGGCACTGCTGCCTCATTAAGTTGATTAAGCCACAAACCCATGTGTTCAGTACTTCAGCAGGTAGGTCTGCTCTCTTCAAATCTGTATTTACAAGTTCTGACCCTGTCTGTCTCTTACCTTGACTGTTAAACTGACGTTAAATCTTTCTTCTGACTCGCCTCCTGTCTTCACTGCAGCCAGAGTGATCCTTAATGTATTTCACATGTTTCTGCATGTCACTGACATCCGTGTATCTGGAATGCAATATGAAGGCCAATGCACAATGCCCTGTGTACAGCCTCTGGTGTAGCCCTCTGCTCCAGCCTTGCTGATTTCCTCTTTGCTCCTGAGGTAACCAAACAGTCCTGCCTCAAGTCTTTGGCTGTGCTGCCTCTTTTGCTTGGAGTGCTCTTCCTCCAGATCTTAGCATGACTGGCCTCTGGAAAAGTAAGCATCAGCTTCATGTGAGCAGTTACTGTTCACCCCGTTACTGATCAGCCAAGGTAAGAGATTCAGATAAAGCCAGGATAGTTAGTAGGAAATACATTTCCTCCGTGCAGATATAAGTCACCATGCAGATGTAAGTTATCCAGATGACCTCTTTGTCTCCTGTTATGCTGTGAATCTTTATTTATTAAAATCATAGGAGTCATTAGTAAAAAGGACACATCCTGATCTCAGGAAGATGCCTTGATTTGCAGCCTAGACGCAGAGCTTTAGTAAGTGGCTATGGGACTCCGCATTCTACATTCTAACTGGTTTCCAGGGAAACAGTATCCTGGTCTACAGTTCAGACCTGACACTGAATCCAGTGTATAGTCCTTGATGTGTGCCCATCAGAGTGCTTTAGATTTCACCTAAACGCGTTCCACTAAATCTTGTATTAGGCTTGTCTCTATGGGTCTTTGTGGACTCTTCCCTTAACCACAGTGAGCTAGCAGACTAATTGGCTCTTCATTAACTTTGCCTTTGAGTTGTATCAACTGCTTCCTTTTCCCCACCCTGTTTCCCATGGTCAGTTTAACCCTTTTTCTTCAGCTCTGGTTCTAGGAGTTCGGAAGACCTGAGAAAAGGAGACACCAGGGATAGACCGTCCCCCTTTTTCCTTTTGTAGTTGTCTCTATCATTAGTGTTAGGGATAATGATTAGGTTTGGGGATGAGATTAGGGTTACAGTTCAAGTTAATGTTTGAGTTCAGATTGGGGTTAGGATTGGATTAGAGTTAGGGTTTAGGTTTGGTCAGAATCTAACATGGGTTAGAGTTAGAGTTTGAGAAGGGATAGGCCATTGGGAATGAAGAATAAAGGAATAAAGAATTAGTGAGCTGGATGGGTGGGCCTCAACTTGTTGGCTTTGGAATCCATAGTAAGGGTGGTTTTGACTCTGGGTTAGTTGGCTCCTTCTGGGGATTTAGAAAAGAAAGATGTGTCTTGGAGACCACTACGTAGTAGCTCTGAGCAGGATTTAATATTAACCAATTGGCTTTCCATGTTTACTTGTGAGTTGTCTGAGGCTTAGGCACCTTGTCTGAGGATGGGCAGCGGACTCATAATAAACGAACCTCTATGAGTCACTGGTCAAAATAAGGCCACAGCCGAGGAGGTCTGGCTCCCTCATTTAACTGCAAGGAGACTGCGGCTGCAGGCCCCACACTCCTACAATAAACACCAACCTAAGCTAAGGTAGCTCTCCTGACTGACGTAATGTACTACTTGGGAAAATTCTCCCAATATCCTGCTCAGATTCCCATGTTTTCTTGAGTCCCCTACTCCTTTGAAAACCTAAGAAATACACGCTGCCCAGAGAAGTCTTTGTCTTAACCTAGAGAATCTTGAATTCAATAAGAGACTTTTCTGGAGCCCTGAAATAATTTCAGTGATCTCATTTATTTAAGCCTGTGCCATCCACTCATTTGGGAGACTGCGAGCCCACCGTAAGTGTGGGTTAGCATCTGACTTTAGATTTGAAAAGGTCTGTCTAGCTTCTGCATTTAGGAAACTTTCCACGTTTGCCATATGCCTGGGAGCAGCTCAGCCTCAACTAAGTGAATGTAACTCATAGCATTGCAAGGAAGCTGCATTCCTAGAAAATCCAGAGTAAGTTAAGACTGCAAAAATATGATTTGTACATAAGCAAGTCTAGGTTCTTAGGATGTGGGAGGCTGGCAGGTTGTGTCTGTAGTAGGTGAGCACACAGCCCGCACCCATGCCCTAACCCGTCCAGCACCTGCCCTGTATCAGCAGGAGCAGATAGAAGCACGTGCGCAAGAACGAAGAGCACTTGGAGAGAGAGAGAGGCAGAGGTGTCCACGCAGAAGAGGTGCCTGGCAGATCCCCTCCAGGAGGGGCAGGGCAAAATAAACTACATGGAGGAAAAGCTTGGGAACCGGAGATCCTGGTTGTGAGTTTCCTGCTGAATTCCTCTCCCGTGTTAGCAAATGCTTTCCTAGGCTCAAGGGAGAAGCACCTGGGGGACTTCGGGAACCCAAAACCAGGCTTGACCCTCAGGGCAGGAAGGGAGAGACAGGGAGACTGGGCTTTCCCCTTCCTGTGATTCTTCTGGGGCTGCAGTGTGAATGGTGCTGTGGGAGAGGAGGCTGTAGTGCTTTATGTATCTGACCAGCCTGGGTAGGGCCTGGCTGCTGGAGTCTTCTGGCCCTGTTCCTGGTGATTATCGCTGACCCTGTCATTTTCCAGAAGCCTGTTGTACATGGATGCCTGTGAGTCCTGAGTACCTCCTGTTCTCCAGTACATAAAAGCACATTTGAAGTTTACTGAGAGATAGTAAGGTTTGGGCAGAGAAGACTGGGTCAAAGAGAGCCTGCTGTCCCTCAGCTGGGGAAGGCAGGGCTAGAGGTGCAGGGAGGGCTGGTGCAGGGTGAGAGGAGCAGAGGTTCTGAGAGCTATTAAGAGGTGATCCTGCAGGCCTTGTCCTCCTTTGAGGAGAGTCTACGAGTGTCCAAGATGAACTGTTCTCCTCTTGAAGAACAGTTGTTCACCCACAGAGGAGTAGTAGCACTGCCCCTGAGACCCTGGCTACTGAGATAGGCCCAGCCTCAGGCCCGCGGTGGGGTAACCGCACAGGAAGGGCCTCTGGGGCCGCAGCAACAGAGCCTAGGATTAGAGACTTAGCTCTGTCTGTCTGCACCCTGTTGGACTCCTACTGAGGTAGGGCTGGTCACCTGGAGCACAGGTGGGTGGAAAGTGAGGTCTTGCTGTTGGAGAGTGGAGGAGAGACCTTCCGACCCCTTGGGAAGGGCAAGCTGACCCTGAGCTGGACATTGCTTTGTGCTGCCAAGCAGCTAAGACGCAGTGATAAGAAGCAATCATAGGCCCCATGGTCAGGGTGCAATTGGCACTACATGTGGGTCAGTCCTTGCCTTTCCTGGTCCTTGTTACCCTGTTTTATGGGTGAGGAACCTTTTATGGGTGAGGGAAGTGATAATGCCTCCCTGCTAGGACACTTTTCTCAGGTTGGGCAGGTGAGAGTTTGAAGGGGCTTCACTGGTTATTGTCTGTTGGTTGCAGGCTGGGTCTGGTTCTCAGTCTGGTACTGCAGCACCCTGAGCAGGAGCACCAGCAGCCTCACCATGTGGGGTCATCTAAGGGGCTAAGCCCTGCAGATCCAGGCCCTCACCAAGGGAGGGTGTAGAAACAAGTGTACATTGTATTATCTGTATCTCCATGAAGAAACTGTTTGGCCTGGCAAGAAATGAAGATGGGTCAGGTGTGGTGGTGCACTTGGGAGGCTAAGGCAGGAAATTGCCATGCATTTAAGGCCAGCCTGAGCTACAAAGTGAGCTGAAGGTCAGACTGAACTACATTATGCGACCCTGTCTCAAAAAAAAAAAAAAATGAAGATGCAGTTGATAAGTGGGCAGACCAGAGCTCATGATGCAACAGAGTTGCCCCTCAAACCCATTGGTAGATTTTTAAACTTCTTGAATCATATGGCCACATTACCGCAATTGTTTTAAACAAACAAAAAATAGTGTGTATAGCTTTTACAGCTACCATGTTGGGGCAACTCATTCAGGATCCCTCCTGTCTCTCAGGAGCAATTCCTATTCTCCATTCCTTTTCCCCAATAAATTTTCCTACTCAACAAAGAAAAAAAAAGTGACCTACAATATAATAAAGACTTATGTAATCATGTTATCATCACATAAAAAAAAATCTACCATGTTGACCCCCAAGGGAAGCCCCAGACCACCATCCACCCTGTGCCTCAGCCAAATGATGCATCTTCTCTCCTTAAGATGCTCTGGAGTTGAACACCACCATCACAGACCGGCAGCCTGAGCTGACCTGGGCCCGCAAGTACAGCTGTGGCCCCTTGCCTCCTTCCTCAGCTCTGCTCCCTGGAGCCCAGCTTCAGCCCACCAACGTCCTAGCTGTGGGTGGTCTCTGAGGAGTACACCTGTTTTCACTTCTCTCGTTTGATGAGGTGGGTGTGGTTGTCCCCATGTGGTGAGGCAGATGCAGCTCAAGGCACCTGCTCTGTCCAGGGGTCGCTTGCCTGGCACGTGGTCTGGGTCTCAACACTGGCGCTCCTTTTATGCGATGTTGCATGCCTCCCTGTGGCGTGCTTGGGGCTTTGCTGTTGGGAGGGGCTGAAGCTGGAAAGCGGGCATGCAGGACAAAGCCAGCCTGAGAACATGGCAGCACCTCGAAGCATGTAAACAAGCCATTGTAGCTTGTTAACTGATTGCTGGGCAGCTGAGCACGGGACAGTTGGGGTCCCAACCTTTCCCAACTTCTCTGTGAACTTGATGAAAGAAAAGTCCTTGAATTTTGGGGGGAGGGTCAGACCCCTGAAACTAACGCTTGTACCCCCAGCTGTTGTCTGTCCCATGCAGCTGAGAGACATCTGGGCTCTGTACCCATACAGCTGTTCTGCCTACACTTTGCCTACTATCTGCAGGGGATTTTACCAAGATCAACTGCCCTCCAAGTCTGACTCAGTCACACCCTTTATTCTCTGAGGGTGGACACTGAATTCTGGTTCTCTTGTTTGGGGCCATGCTCAGATGTTCCTGTTATCATGGTATAAGAACCCGGGATGCAGACATGGCCTCCCACAGGTCCCCAGGCTCCCTGGTGCCCAGATTGCTCTGGCCTCTCAGCGCTCTCCCACCACAGGCCGGGCTCAGCTCTCTCCAGGCTCCTGTGGCCCATCTCGTCTTTCCCTTAGATGCTCAGTTCCAAGGCCAGGAACTCTCTTTTGGACCCTGGTGGAGGTAACTAATCTTCTGAGTGTTTTCTGAGTCAGGCCAAGCGCCAAGCATTTCATATACATCGAGTCATCAAACCTTCATACCACTCAGTGACATTTGCCCTTTAAAAATGTGCATTTTCAAAAAGAAAATGTGCATTTTCTAGATTGGGGAGCAAAGTTCTCTGGCATGGTGGCTACAAAGGTATTTGTTGATCTCCCCACCCCTCCCAGGGCTCTTGTCCTCTTGGGGCAGATCAGGGGTGGCCTGGACCTGTCCCCATGGAGGCCCTGCCTCTGGGAGAAGACAGAGAGTTGCTGGGGAGTTGGAGGGTGCTGTGCCCTCCAGGGGCAGGGAACAGATTCTGTTCAACAAGGGCAAGGAAGGGATGATGATCTTCACTGAGCAATGCCCAGTGAGGAGCCCAGGGGCCCCCGAGGCCACAGCTCTGCTCTGAGTGTGCCTTCTCTGATTCAGTGTGCCCGTAATGAGACATGAGTTAACACACAGAGAGGGGTTAGCACTGGCACACAGTATACCACTGACCAATGTTTTATTCTTTTACACCATGTTACTGGCCCCACCCCTCGCATGCTGCCCCTCCGTGGAGAAGAGCTTGGTTCTGGGTGGCCAGAGCATCTTGGCCATAGTGTCCAGGCCCAGGTGGGCTTCTGCCTCCCTGACACTGCTCTGTCCCCTGCTGCACACCTGTGAGGCAAAGCTGTTGACCTTTGGAGTCTCCTTGGACAGTGTGGGCTTCAAGCCCATGGAGACAGCTGTAATTGGGTAGGGATTGGGGCATGGCCCCACAAACACCTGAAGTAGCTGCCTGCCGGGGTTGCAGCCCACAGAACATGTCTGGCATCACTATCCAGCTCACACCATGTTTCACACCAGGGCAGCAAATTTTCACTGTTTATATTTCCTCAACAGCAAGTGAAAGTTTTTCCATGGTTCCCTGGTGTTTTCTTGGCTATCTTTGCGGAGAATACCTCTGGGGCCTCTGCCCACGCCATCACAGTCTGCTTCCTTCCTGGGTGCATGTCCAGTCTGTGCTGTGACTTTTCCCAGTCCTGCCTGTCTTCAGCACCACCCATGAGGCCTCCTCACTCACCTGGAACCTGGGCAGCAGTGGCAGCAGAGGCCACTCACACCTTGCTTCTATTCCCCCACACAGGGGTCCTGGCACTACAGTGGGATTTGCAGATGTCGGCACCGACTTTATTGACATTGAAGTCATAGCTGCCCACTGGAAAACTGCAGCGGACCAGACCCTCCCCAGGGAGAGGGTGACCTCAGTGCCCCACTATGGTCATGAAGCCGACTTGGGAGGGTTGGGCAGGCATCTGTGTTGGGCTTGGCGCAGCTCTAGCTCCCCCGGTAGGTAGTGTATGACCATGGGCTCAGCAGCAGGGGCACGTGGAACTTCTGGCTCTCATCTGTGACTGTGAAAACAACCTGAGAGAAGGAGAAGGCACCAGAAGACAGTGAGCGATCACAGCACCCGAGCTGTGCCCCAGTGCTTCCTGGGAGAGTTCAGTAGCCCAGACTGTGGGGCTGGATCAGGTGGAACCTGATGGTGGACTGGAATGTTCCTGAGGGCTGAGGGTGGGATTAGTCTTCTCTGGAACAATCTCAGGGAGGCAGGATCCTCTGAGCCTGCTGTATGTGAAAAATGTCAGGTGATTTGATGGTGGCTGCAGGTGAAGAGGGAGGCAGCAAGGTAAGGCCCAGCGAGCTGGAGTCTGGGTTCAGGTGGAAACTCCATTTACAGAAGACGGGATGAGTCACTCTTGATCTGGCCTCCCCCAGAGCCTAACCCAGGGGCAGCTCAGAGATAGACCAGGCATAGCTCAGGGTCATGTTGTCTAATGATGCTTCCTTGGACGCCTTCTGGGGAGGGAAAAGCAAGTGAGTTTGCCTGCCTGCCACTTCCTGGAATAGGTGGGACCAGTCTGCCTATACGCTGGATGAGGCCTGGCCAGTAGGGCCTGACCTTTGGGCACGGTGTTAGGGGACTTCTACGCACCTGGGGCCCTTACCTCTACGTATGGGTAGAAGCTCTCCTGCCCCCTCTTCTTCCAGTAGCCCTCAGTGTCAAAGGACAGCTTGTAGGTGCCTGGCTTCAGCTGGCCTGGCTTCAGAAGCCCAGGGCAGCGGCCATCCATATCTGTGGAGCTAGAGAGAGGACAGGGCTACAGAGATGGGACAAGGAGCCAACATATCCCAACTTTCCTGGGTCTGCACCTCCAGGGGCCTCAGACATTCCCCACAGTCTGATGCAGACCTGGGTGAGGAGATGGGGGCAGTCTCTAGGGACACTGCTGTACTGCTGGAAATGAATACAGAGAAGCAAAAAGAAAAAAAAAAACCTTCTACAGTATTCTATGGGCACTAATCACTTTGTTTGTCCTATATTTTTAAAGATTTTTCTCTATGCCTAGGTATGTTTATTTAGAGTTTTATTTTTTTTTCACAAAACATAGTATCATTTGTGCTGTTTTCTAGCCTGAGATTTCAATGGCTTATTGTGCGTGGCTTTCTGGGTCAGTAATCATGTCCACCTGTATCTTTGTGGTGGCCTGTTTCTAGCTCCCCTGAGGGTCCACATGGAACAGATTAATCTCTCATCTGGAGTTCTGTTCTCCTAGCACTGGAAAAGCCTCGTGACATTCCAACCCAGCTGGCGAGAGAGCTGGGGATACGTGCATGTAGTGGCGGGGTGGGAATTGGTCTGTGTGACCTTTTGTGGAACTCCTGGGCAGCGTAGCACCGTAAGTTGAGGTGGCTGTTCCGGTGGGACCTGGCCCCTCACCACCAGCTATTGTGAAGGGCTAGATGGGTAGGGGACTTGACACACCTTTAGACCCGAATCTTTGGGGCTCAGCCACAGGCTCCCACACTGCACCTTCCTCTACTCTGGGTCTGAAAGGAGGAGATCACAGGGGAGCCTGCCTTCTTGAGGATGGAGCATCTGGAGACCTGCTTACAGGGCCAGCTCAAGGGCCTGTCCAGCAGAGTCTGCCCCTGAGGCAGGGGCAAGGGTAGGGGACCCCGTGTCTGAGCCCTGTGTATACATGGAAGCTGAAGAGTCCAGTGCTCTATGGGTCTGACCTGGAATCCCAAATTTCCCCTTGTCTCGGCTGCCTCAGTCTCTCCATCTGTGAAATGGGTGATTATGGTGCCTGCCCACGGGGTGTGTGGAGAGTAGAAAGCAGAAATAGAGTGCTCAGTGTGCTGCCAAGCCCAAGGTCACCTGTAAATTGTGGCAACAGTAATGTCTTTTAGGTTCCACGTCAGGCCTTAACTCAAGCTCCCACATGGTGTGGGCGTGGCTGTCAAGGAGAGACACAAACTTGGCTCCCATCTATCAGACCCACAGGACTGTGAGGCTGCAGGAAGCAAAGGCTGGGCAGATGCTGTCCTAGCAAGTCCTGCGGAATCCACCCAGGACTGTGTACCTAGTGAAACAGCTACTTGTGACATTCTATTTCTGGATGAGGAAATCAAGACACACGGAGTCAGTAGGGAGGGGCCAGGCTGTGAAGCCACGGGAGGGCCCCAAGTCCGAGGGGCAGTTGGGTACCGTCAGCCCGGCTCATTTTTTTTTTTTTTTTTGTATCAGGAATCAAACTCAACCCTGCACTTGCCAGGCAGGCACTGTGCCACTGAGCTGTATCGCCGGCCCCCAGCCCTGCTCTTTACCCTCAGGGTCCGGGCCCCTTGGCTGTCCCAGAGGGACACAGGAAGAGCCCTGCGTTGGGGGAGCAGGTGCTGCGGATTCCCAGCCTTTCTCAGGACCTCCTACCTTTTCCTCAGCTCCGTCCACTGCTGGCCAAGGTCCATCAGCTGGGACAAACGGAGGCCGAGGCCCCTTGCCGGGAGCCCAGATGTGGTGTCTAGCACATGCGTGGTAAGCGGGCTGCTTCTAGACTCCATGTCACTGTCCTGGACCACAAGAGGGGCACGATGAGCTCCGGGGGGCCTGAAGACAGCCCAGGCCTCTGTCCACACCCACTGTGTGAGAGTAAACAGCTCGGCTGCCCAGAGGACACACGGGGTGCAAGGGTGACTGGCGCTGCTGAGTCAGCGTGAGGAGGATCCAGCTGTATAAACAGCACTGACCTGATCCCTCTGTGGTGCTCAACCAAGGACTCCTCTGCCCTCCCCAGGCCATCAATGGCCTCATTCTCCCAGAACTCAGCTATCCATATGCGTCTCTAGTCCCAGGGTCTCCCAGGCAGATGCGGGGACAGGAACCCTGAGGGACCTGGCCTGCTCCCCTTACCTGTGGGGATCCCATGTGTCTGTGGAGCGTCAGCAGCCGCGGGGCAGCCCTGGAACTCATGTTCTGCCCGGTATCTGGTATCTCCGTTCTGCAGAGGATACGCAGGCAGAGGTCACACAGCCTGGCCACAACAGGCCTCTGAGGTCAGCCCTGCCCCTGGCCCCACCCCCAGCGCCCCAGCGCCCCAATGCCCAGAAGTCACCTATGTGACCAAACCTGAGGGAACTGCCCTGTCCTGCTAGGCATCCAGGTGGCTGGTGAGACTCTACCTCGGTGGCCGCCAGGAGGGCCAGGAAGGGAGGCTGGGTGCAGAGCTGCTGGGCACTGGAGGCTTGGGGTGGAGGTGGGGTCGTGAGGCCTAGGGGCAGAGGGGCAGGCCGGGCAGGGACCGCAGAGCAGGTAGCAGGTGCTACTGTACAGAGATCTTCAAAGGCAAGTGTGTCCTGGCACAAAGTTTTTATAGAACCTTGTCTGCAGGGCACACAAGGTTGCCAAGTCTGACTACCCGGACAAGCCACCTGATCTTGCATCATCTATGAAAGATGAACTCCAAGATGTCTGTGGGTGCCGTAGGACAAGGGCAGTTCCCTGTTCTGCTCTCTGACTTCTGCTGCTCCCTTACAAACAGGGTAGGAGGCCCTTGCTCTGCAGAAGGTGTAGGAATGTGAATGAATCCTTGTGTTAAAATTGTATAACAGAGAACAAATTTGCATGTATCATCTAATATAAAAAACAGGCATTCTGTAAAACCTGGAATGATCTATACCATGATGTTGGTTACTGGTTCTCTTGCTCTGGCATAAAGCATTGTGATACTTCATCTTGATTGTCAATTTGATTAGATTGAGAAACACCTAGGCAATTAGTAAAATAAACTTCTGGAGGTGTCTGTGGGAGGTGGCTCCAGAGATGATTGGCATGTAGGACCGCAAATCCAGGAGACCTGCCCTGCATGTTGGCACCATGCAGTAGGCCGGGGGCCTGGACAGAACCAAAGTGGAAGGAGAATCTCTGCTGGCACAGCGCTCACCCTCAGCTTCCTGGGCGTCTTGCAGGGAATGGCTTTCTATGTCAAATACTCACACCAGGATGTTTCCGCCTCGCCAAAGGCCTAAAAGCAATGGAATCAGCTGACCAGGGACTGAATCCTCTGAAATCCTGTGAGCTGAAGTAAGCTTTTCCTGGTGGTTATTGTCAGACATTTTTTTTTCACAGTGACAGAAAACTAACACTGGGATCTTTTTTCCTCCTTGCTGAATTTAATTTCTAATAATTTGAACCTGAGGATGAGTTACTTGTAGGTTTAGAACCGGGCCTCTTCAGGACAAAGGAAAGAGAGCCTCTCAGCGAAGAAAATGACCCAAATCGATGCTCACACCTGTCATGACAAATGCTTTTGGGTGTCAGAGAGCATTTGTCAACCAAAACAACCAGACTGGCCTCACTGGGGACCAATGAGATAAATTAGTCCATCACACAACAGTATGCTCTGCCTGTTCTTTAAGAGGAGCAGGCACTGTTGTGTGTAAGAGGAGGAACAGTATCCTGAAAACAATGTCTAGAGACAAATGACAAAACAGTCTGTACAAAGTGGGAAAGAAGGAAGGTGTGGTGACCTACGCCTGTAATCCGAGCACGCTGGGAAGGTGAGGCAAGAAGATGCAGGTGTGAGCCACATGGGCAATTTCAGGGCTTAGGGAGATTCTGTCTCAAATAAAAAATAGAAAGGGGACTGGTGATGTAGCTCAGCCGGAAGGCCCTGGGTTTAGTCCTCAACATGGCGGGGGTGGGGGAAGAGCACAAAGGCGCGTATATTTATAGCCTCCCCGGTGTTGCAAAGGTCAGCTCACCTTCCCCTCACAGGAATCTCATGGTGCGTTATTATTATACTGACAAAAACAACAGTCAAACCTTTTTTCAGAGATGCCATGTACCCATAACCCCCTCTCCCAGACTTGACTCTGCCTAGAGGAAAGACCGAGTGGCGGGGGTGGGTGGGGGTTGTCAGCATTCCTCCTGGGGCCAAGCTACTCCCCTCTTGCATCCACCTCCATGGAGAAGGATTGCAGTGTCTCCTTCCCAGGGTTCTGAGGCCCTCGGTCATGCCTGGCACCAGGGTGTCTGAGAACTAAGGTTCTCACCAGTCATTATACATTCTAGAAACTTCTCTAGTAAGAAGATAACCAAGACGGGCATGATGGCGCGTGCCTGTAATCCCAGCACTCAGGAGACTGAGGCAGGAGGATCATTGTGAGTTTGAAGACAGCCTGGGCTACATAGTGAGCTCAAGGCAAGCCTGACCTGCATAGTGAGACTGTGTCTCAAAAAGACAAAAATAGAGAAGATGACTAGACCCTAACCATCAGGTCCTTACGATACCTTCAGGCAAATTTGAAAAAATGCCTTATAGCCCCCCTCCCACTTCTTTTAACATGATGAGCTCTGGTTCTGTCCGTTTTCCTGCAGATGACAGGATTTCAGTCTGCTTTGTGGTTTAGTAATACCATACTGAGTATATACATATCCTATTTTTATTCATTTGTCTAGTGTTGGTCACATAAGTGATTCCATATCTTAGCTGTTGTGAATAGGAACTACATCCACTTTTCAAGTGGCCAACATTCCCGAGTGTATTCAGCTCATTCCCTAGGCTTTTGTCTTAAACTTTCAGAATACCCTTCCATACGTTCTGTAGCTGGTGTGAGAAATAGACACTTAAAGTGGTCCATTTTCTGTATAATGTCTTTAAGTCTGAATGGAAAGCTACTAGTAGACAACATTGCCTACTTGCCTGTGGACCTAGCTGAGGTCATCATCTGAAAGGCCCCTAAACAAAAGGCACCTTTGTTTAGTAGAAAGGCGTAGATAGGCAATAAAACATGGCTTCCCTATGCTAACTCTGATCGGAAAAGTACTGGCAATTACCCACCTGTGGCCATGGGCATAGTGGCACACATCTGTAATCCCAGCACTGGGGAGGCTGACGCAAGAGGATCTCCACAAGTTTGAGCTCAGCCTGGATCACATAGTGAGTTCAAGGCCAGCCTGGAATACATAGTGAGACCCTATCTTCAAAAAAACCAACCAACAAACAAAACCCCAAACATTACCCACCAGTGGCTTAATCATTTGTCTTTAAGCCTGAAGATTGCTTGCAGAGGGAGTGGGCCAAAGATATGTCCTAATAAAATCTAGGTAGCATCTGGGAAGATTTTACCTCCCGTAGTACTCAGCCAATGAGGAACTAGGGAAAGAGGACTGCAAGCTGGGGGACAGACTGCGCACTGTAGCCACCCCAGGTGTGCCTGCCTTCCTGTTAGACTGGCACCTGCTTTGCAAGATAAAGAAATAAAGACTCACGTTCGCTGTAGTCCTGGTTCTCTGTCTAGCAGGTCCATTGCCTGCGATCAAGGGTGGGGGGGGCTTGTTCCTCACACTGGGTCATTTCAGTACTTTGTCTGGGCCTGAGATGAGTATGTATGTACAGTGTATGTATGTATGTATGTATGTAAAGAAATGCCTTATCTTTAGGACCTTATACTCTTTTTTTAGAACAAGGGTAGTATATAGAAATTATAGAAGTTAACTTTGTTTTAATCAAACTAGTATTTATTTACCTTAAATTTCATTTCTATTCTAAAAATAACCTCTTTTATTACCTATTATGGTAAGAAATAGTGATGTGCTTACATTTCAAATGGGAAAAACACTTTTTTTTGGTACCAAGAATCAAACTTAGGACCTTGTACTTGCCAGGTAGGTGGAAAAACACTTTTACACAGATTAACATAATGATTCTGAGATTTATGTAACTATATCAGCGAGGCCCTTTTATAGGAAACTGAATGGAAGTTTGTCACTTATGTATTATAAATGAAAGCATGTGTTTATTGTATTTTAAAAATATACTATTCCCTGAGGCAGTATTGCTGTGAGTTCGAGGCCAGCCTGGGCTACAAAGTGAGTGCACGGCCAGCCTGAACTGCATAGTGAGATCCTGTCTCAAAAAAATCCCAATATTCTGTATGCAATCATTGCAGTATCAAGATAAAATTTAGTGGTTGAAAATTATCTGCCTTGAAATCAGTGACAAAATACATTCACTGCATGGAAGATGCAGGGGCGGGCGTCTTAGGGGAGTGGCTTTCCTGGCTGTTTTCCTCTCTCCTGAATTTCCCTGTCTAGTGCTGCCGAAGGTAAATACAGCCAGACACCAGTAAAGGGGGTGGAGCTCCTTCTATCCAGTGACCGTGGGTGGCAGAGGAAAGAGCAGAGCTCCATTCTGATTTGTGCAGAGGTGACTTGGGCATTTAAAAAAGAAATGAGCGAGAGGGGAGAATGTGGGCTTGAGAGAGTGGTGAGGTGGGAAAGGACCAGGGCCCGTCAGTGCACATCCGGCTCCCTGGCCGTGTTTGTCACAGCTGTCCACATCCTGATTCTATCTTCCTGCAGAGACGGGAGACAGATTTTAAACAACTTTTCCTTTTCCTCCTATTTTAAAAAATTTTTATCCTACCTGACTATATATTTCAGAGGAATTGCTCCCAGCCTCTATGAGAGCCCCTCTAGGCTGCAAAAGGTACATATTTTTCCGCTGTAATCCACTTTTATTAAATGTTTCAAGAAAGGGAGTTCAGGGGCCGATAATTTGGTATTGGTTAGGACATAGTAAGTTTTCCTGGCAGCGTTGAGCTGTCCTCAGGCAGCCATTTTAAGGAAGGAAGTTGAAGTCAGGACGCTTCCGGAGTCACCCGCAGGTCACAGCTTCATGCTGCTCACAGCCACACGCCATTAGTTCAGTCAAGCCTTTCAGTGCAGGGGTCAGGAATGAGTTGTCATGCTGAGAATTCTACAGTTCTCACTGGGTCCCTGTCTATCTTTTCGTTTTTCTTTTTGAGACAGGGTCTCACTATGCAGTTCAGGCTGGCCTTGAGCCTGCTTTGTAGCCCAGGCTGGTCTCGAACTTGCAACGAACCTCCTGCCTCAGCCTCCTGAGTGCTGGTATTATAGGCGTGCGCCACCACACCCGGCTTATCTTTCCTTTTTTTAATTGGTACATTTTAGATATTCATGATCACATTCATCATAGGGAATTTGTACCTGTCCATGATATATCCTGCTTCTTTTTCCCCCCACTCCCCTACCCTCCATTTAACCCCTCTTCTCCTCCTTTTATTTATTTATTTATTTGTTTATTTATTTATTTGTACCAGGAATCAAACTCAAGACCTTGAGCTTGCCAGGCAGGTGCTATACTGTTGAGCTGTATCCCCGGCCCTTCTACTTCTTATTTTTTATTTTATTTTATTTTATTTTAAAGACAAAAGAATGGAGACACATGAACCAGAATAAGCCATAAACAATACAGAAAATACAAAATTATACAGAATACAGTAGGGAATTACCACTGGATGTTGTACTACACAATGTTATCTTCATATTAGTTAACACAAAAACATTAAAGGAAATACCAAATTATAGAGAAGATAGTAAGGAATCTGCACT